>JAJPUD010012697.1:4871-15008 GCA_023553655.1 Myrmecobius fasciatus | reverse complement strand
ATGGCAGGGAGGCTGGGACAGAGTGATCTATAAGACCAGGGGAGAGGGGCCAGGGCAGGGGCTGAGTGTTGACAGGGCTGGGACCACTCACCAGAGCAGGAGCGCAAGGGCGCCAGCAGCCAGCCCCACCAAAGAGAAGACACCCAGAGCCGTCACCACAGCCACCTGCTCCAGGGGATCCCTAGGGTCTGCATGGGAGGGACAACCCCTATGAGCAGCAGCTTGGGGCCAGCCTCTGCAGCCCCTTGTCCTTGGGGGGTGAGGCTGCCATCCCAGGCTCACCCCGCCAGGCCACTTACCCATTAGTGGCTGAGAGTTGGGCTGCAGAGAAGGCCTGGGGAGGACATGTCTCTCTGGCTCCTTCTCAGTCTGCGCCTGTGTCTCAGTCTCCAGAGGCCTCTCGCTGGGTCTGGTGCTCGGGCCAAAGGCAGCCGGGGCTAAGGGGGCGAGAACAGCTTAGGCAGGGCAGGGTCTACGAGCAAGGAGCAGGCCCCAAGCCCGGCTGCTCTCCAGGGTCTCCCCTCCTTCTATCCGCCCGTGCCCCAACCCTTCCCCTCACCAGGACTCGGGGTCCCCCAGGCCTCCTTGCTCCAGTCGCTCCAAGTGCCAGCGTCAAGGAAGTCTCGGGCACTTACGCGCACCACGTGGGGCAGGCCAGCCACGGCGTCGGTGATCACCTCCTCGAGCCCAGCTGGCTCCACCTGCGGGGTCACAGGGAGGGACCTGGGGGCATGGGGTTCTTTGGCAGGGGCATTCCGTGAGGGGGAGGAGGAGCCCAGGGAAACAGTCCCGTGTCTACACTAGGGGCTGACTGCTGGGCGTCCCTGCAATGGCTACCAATTGCACTGACTGTCTGATCCTGAGCTGGATGAAAGGGGATGCAGGACGTGAGCACGGGACAGCCAAGCAAAGTGGTGTTCCAGCATCCGGGGGGGGGAGAAAATCAGGGGCAAAGCGCCCCCAGACAGAGTGGTACAAGGCGGAGGCCCAGGGCTCGGGGACGGTCCCAAATAGTTTATAACATGGCTGGCTGAGCTGTCTGTGACCAAATCTGAAAGTAACATAGGATCCGGACAAATCAGAAGTCACAATGTTAGTGCGGGCAAGGGCTGAAGAACATGGATCTCAGGGGCCCTCTGTAGAGTCTGCTCCCCCTCCCCATTTTACAGAGGGGGAAAGTGATTCCCAGAGAGAAGTGATTGGTCCAAGAAAGCACGGGACATTCTTGGTCAAGCTCAGATTCCACAAGGCAACCTTCTAGCTCTTAATGAACCTGCAAACTCGCTCCTGGGGTCATTCTGTGTTGGGCTGGAGGTGGATAGGATGGATACTTTGTCTTGACAGGCCTAGCCAATTTTTTAAAAGTTCAGTAGTAGGAGAAAGCCAGTCTACTTGTTAACTCCAAAGAGAGGAGCAAACCAAAGAGAACTGGGAGATGGAGACCAAATTAAGCGGGATGTCTATGGATGCTAGTCCATCCTGGACAGGATGCCACCCCCCCCCCACAGGAATAGCCCAAGGA
Organism: Myrmecobius fasciatus; assembly: GCA_023553655.1. Taxonomy (NCBI): domain Eukaryota; kingdom Metazoa; phylum Chordata; class Mammalia; order Dasyuromorphia; family Myrmecobiidae; genus Myrmecobius; species Myrmecobius fasciatus. Next base: position 13,486 of record JAJPUD010012697.1, on the reverse strand, counting down.
TACCCAGGATAACCCAGGAGAGCAGGCTGAGCCCACAGGGACAGGAGCTTCAGACCTGAGGAAGAGGGCTGGAGCCACAGGGACTCCAGATCTGAGCCCACTTCTCTGTGGAAGAGACTTAAGTGTCTTTGCCTCCATTCCATTCCATCACCAGGCCCCCTTACCACGGACTGGACCAAATCCCTCTATCCCACTTCTTCCCTTACCATGGACCAGGTCAGGTGGCCCACAGGGCGGTACTGCAGTCGGAACTTGAGCAGAAAGTGTGGTTGGAGGGGCCAGGAGTTCGGATAGGCCCAGCTGACCAGCAGGCGTCGAGGAGCCCCAGGAATCGGTTCCACTCGAAGTCCCTGAGGTGGGTCTGGCCTTACTGTAAACACGAAGCGGGGAATGGGCTTGGGGTCAGAAGGGAGGGAGAGTCTCCTCCTTGCTGTCTGAGTCTAGATCAGAGATGGAGGAGAGACAGATGGAAGCTGGGACTGGGGAAGGTGGTAGTAGGCCATACCAAGGAGCATGCAGAGGGAGATGGTGGGTGTGCTGGAGAGCTCAGCTTGTGTGCAGAAGGGTCCGTGATTAGGGCACTGTCACAGAAAGCCATTTAGGGGCTTAAGAACTGAGGCAATAACTCTCTACTTTCTTGAGAATCATCTACAACATGTATCTATATCTACATATGTGTGTGTATAAAAGTGTCTGCACATGTGTTACTGATGTCATTTTGCTATGTATTTAATATTTCACACCCTGATGTGAGCAGAGTGGATGTCTCCCAGGCCTTTGTCCCCCTTCTCTTCTCCCTCCGGACTTCCCTTTTGTAAAGCCTTTTCCAGCCCTCCTTAATCTTAGTGCCTTCCCTTTGAGACTCTCCCCAATTTATCCTTAAACCTTGTTCAGACATAGTTACTTGTAACTTCCCCTCATTCCTCACTAGACTGTGAGCTCCTTAAGAGCAGGGACTGGTTTTTGCCTCTTTTTATAACCCACCATTTGGCACAGTGCCTGGCACAAAGTGTGTGCTTAATGAATTTTTGTGACAGACTGAAATGTACTTCAAACTTTAATTTGAAGTTTTTTTCTACTATTTTCATTCATATAAGTACTTCATGGACCAACAAAGATTTCAAACCCTCAGAATGCCTTAGGAGATGAGAAATCCCTCGCTTGACCCTCATAAGTTGTGACCAAAAAAAAGTCCCTATGGCTAACATTTGGTAACGAACTTGATAGAATTAGCGAGACCAGTCCTCCAGTAACAAATGCACATAGGACCTCTGAGTGTCTCTTCTTGGTAAGAGCTGCCAAAGCTGAAACTCCACTAACAGCCTTTGGGAATGTGGGCTCTCCTGGACAATGAAAAGTCTCAGGGGAATACTTTAAGGGAGGAAATCATATAATATGGGAACGTAATTAAGGCATTTGGGGAAGCATTTCACCTCCCTCCACTGGACCTGTATCTTGGGGAAAGGAAGAAAGAAATCCTGAGGGAGTTCATTGAACCAATAACCAAACTCAACACTCATTGGGTTTAGGAATTGGGTCAGTGGGAAGAATGATGAATTTTGAATCAGAACTGGATTCAAATTTTAGTTCTGTTGTTTACTAGCTGGGTGGGCAAACTCCATAGCTTCTTGGGCCTGTTTCTTTTGTGGAAAATAGGAGGATGGGATTGGACAGCCTCTTTAGTGCCCTCTAAGTCTGTCTAGACCCTCTGCTGTTCACCATCAGTGTCCTACAGATGAATGGACAACTAGAAGCTAAAACAGCTTTGTGTGGGGTCCCAAAGCCAGCATGAGCTTTGAAAGAAGAAGAGGCAGGAAGCAAGGATGCTTCGGTCCTTGGAGAAAAATTGCAGAATACAAAATATGAATTACTAGGATGATGGTATTTAGGTCAAAAACTGCTCCTGAGGTTAGGTGAAGGTTCTAGCTTAGGACAAAAAGTAGAAAATTCAAGCTTCACCAGAGGGCAGAACCAGCTGATGGAAGGACTTCCAAAAAAATTAATAAGGTGAGGAAGGGCAGGTCAGGAATGGGGATCATTTGTTAGGGGCTAGGGTCAGAGATGGTGCAGTGCTGCAAATACAAAGGTGAAAGCAAGGTCATCCAAGTAAGGCATGAAGGCTAAGCAAGTGATTTGGGGGGGGGGCAAAAAGACCCTAAGACAAAACTTGGAGGTAGAGGCCAGAGTTTATAGTGCTGGGCCTGGAAACAAGATCTGAGTTTAAATCTGATCTCAGATACTTACTACAAGCACGACTTGTACTTGTAACCCTATTTTGCCTCAGTTTCCTCAACTGTAAAATAAGGACAATAACACCTACTTCCAAGAGTTGTTTTGAGAATCAAACAAAATGTTAAAATATTTTGGAGATACTGTTTTCCAGAGCTAAGGCCCAGCAAGCTGGCTGTGCCCTGAGTTTGACATAACAATAATCCTTTGTACCTTGGAATGATCTCATTTTCTGGGAAGTGTCACTAAGGAATTTAGTCCCCATTATTTCTCAAAGCCATCTACACCATGTTCACAATCCCTGCTCCTTGTCACTGACAAGTACTGCACTCCCGTTCCCATTACAGAACACTTACTCTGTGCCCTGCAGGGTGGTCACTGCCCTTAAGATTTGAGACAATGAATGTTTCCATAGAACTCATAAACACTTGTATTTTCCCAAGAAATTTTAATCATGAGAGCCATCTTAAGACCTAAGAATGATTGTGTTAGCCACCCCCTTTCCTGTATATAAACGGTCCCAGGAGCAGCAGCATCAAGTCTTCCTCCCTGGGCAAATGGGGAGGAGAGGGGAAAGGAAAGGAGGGTACTTCCATTTGCAAACACCATTTTCATCACACTAAAATTAATTAAACTTCTATTTGTGTCCAGACTTTCCTGTCTTTAGGTTGCTTTGTATGGCTCTGGCCAAGCAGAGGTTAGAGGCTGGTTCTGGTCTGTTTGACAGAAATAATATTTGTAAAGCACTTAGCACAGGGCTTGACACACGGTAGGCATTTAAATGCTTGTTTCTTTCCTTCTTTATCCAGGAATAAGGTAGGACCAAGAGTGGTCAGGGAAATCGGAGCAAAGGTAAAGCCTAGCCTGGAGCTGGAGGTAGGGGAGAAAGAAGGCTCACAGAGAGGTGGCTCTAGAGGGATCTGGGTTCATTGTAAGTATAGCAGCTACACCCAGTGGAGGAATGGGGCAGAACAATACACTTGGGCTAACCCTGGACTTGGAGTGAGCAGGACACTTAGGCTGGAATCCTAGCTACATACAACACATACTTGCTATGGTCAAGTCACCTAATTTCTGTGAACCTCAGTGTCCTCCTCTGGAAAATGGAGATTATGACTTCTGTACTACCTATGTCACAGGGCTGAGGAAAGTTCTTAATCCTTAAAGCCCCATTTAAATGAGAGTTATTCAATAACAGGATCACAACGTCTGGACCATGGTAGGCACTTAAATGCTTGTTTCTTTCCTTTTTTATCCAGAAAACATGGTAGGGCTCTCCTCCCACCAGTGGTCAGCAATAACAGGATCAAACCCTGGAGCCCAACCCGTTTGGGATTAGATTTTAGTCACTTTCATTTCTTAGTAATTCTTCCCCTTGAACCTTCCATCTTGAAAGGGCTCAAGAAAAGGAAGAATCTAAGTGACTACAGGACCTGGGGACACACAGAGTGACCTAGTGAGCGTCCTAGTGGGGCGTGATGGGATAAGAAGCAGAGAGAACGGGGGGGGGGGGGGACACCACAAACAACCCCCCCCCCCTAGAGCTAGGGAGCGGGTACCCCTCTAGAATCGCTCCAGTGAAGGTGGGGTATGGTTTAAGGATAACTAAAGGGGGTCAGAATTTTGACAAGTTGAGAATGCAGTATATGCTGATGGAGTTAGTGTGAAAGGAATCAGTGACTAAGATGTCACAGGGCTAGAGAGTCAATCAAAAACACCCTATGCTGGTAGGATCCGTTTTTGCAAGGAGGAGTGCCAGGAAGCCCTTATTTGTTTGTTCTGAGACAATCATGATTAAGTGACTTGGCTCACTTACCAGCACACAGTTAGTACCTGAGGCTGGATTTGAATTCGAAGCCTCCTGATTCCAGGCCCCCTGCTCTAGAGGACTGAGCTACCCAGCCGGCCTCAGGGTTCCCCTGAGGATAGAGTCTCCATGTGGAAAAGGGTTGTGGGAGACCACTAACCAAACTTCTGCCCATTGACTGAGTTAGTGTGCAGGCAATAGTTGTCTTTTTGAGAAGGTCATTCCCAGACACACCGGGGTAGGGGGAGGGAAGGGGAATGTTTAGGGGGCTCCCAGGAGGAGCCATTGTAGAAGATCTTAGGGGATCATGGATAGGATGCTTTGTGTGATGATGGGGCTGAGACAGCTAGATGTCACAATGGATAGAAGGCTAGTTTTGGAGTTAGGAAGACCTGAATTCAAAAGGCATCTCAATTGTAAAATGAGGGGGCCAGACCACAGCTTCTAAGGCTCTGCTTTAAATCTGTAACTCTATAAAGTTCCGTTTTTGAGAGCATCGCATGAGGTCGCTCCACATGTTACAAGAGTCACTGAGGCTGTCCTACAATGTGCTCCTGGTTGGTGAGGGCAGCATGGATAGCATCAGCATAACTGGATTGGAGAGGGGGGTGTCATCCAAGAATGTTTTGTGCACTAGAAATACTTTCTGGCAGAGGGGCAGCCTTGGGGCGGGGAGGGATTCACAATTTTTTTTTTTTTTTTTTTTGGTTGAGGCAATCGGGGTTAAGTGACTTGCCCAGGGTCACACAGCTAGGGAATGTTAAGTGTCTGAGACCAGATTTGAACTCAGGCCCTCCTGACTCCAGGGCTGGTGCTCTGTCCACTGCACCATCACAGCTGTTTTGTGATAAGTCAGTATTTTAGGTGGCATCAATGGGGCTTACTCACAGATACTCTGCATGCTCACATCCAGGAGGTGGGCACTGGCTCCCAGGGGGTTCACCTCAGTCACATTAATCCGGTATTGGCTCCAGAACTCAGAGCCATGGACCACACACTGGGTAGCCCCAGGAAGTTCCAGGGAGCACGGCCAGGGCTCTGCAGACAGTGCTGGCCTAGATATTGGGGGGAGGGCACAGTGGGCATCAGGACTGCCCACTCAGGGGACCCCCAAACCTAATGTGGACCCCACACAAGGATTGGCCTCCTGAAACTCTCTGTCCACCTCATCCCTCTCTACAGAGTCTACCTGGGGACAAGAAAGGATCAGGGCTCTTACCTTCCTCTTTCTGTCCCCAGGACGATTTTCTTTCTGTGGCAGGAGGAAGGAGAAAAGGGAAGCCTGGGTTATATCTCTGGGCTGCAGAGGAAGGCGAATTTCCCCAGCTAGCATTTTCCACCTGTAAACACTTCATAAAGAGGTCCTGGAGTAGTCTGTCCACCCCCAATTTTTCCTTCTCCCCATATCCCTAATCCATTCCTCTTTCATCCCTGCCTCACACACCTGTAGGAGGCAATGTATCGAGTGGGGAGCCCACTGACCCGGCTGGGACTCCAAGAACAGGAGAAATTCTCATAGTCTGAAGCCCGGCAGGAAACCATGGGCCGGGAAGGGGGGTCTGTGGAGACAAGACAAGCTGAGGGCTGCCAGGGAGGTACCAATTACTCTACCCCAGACTTCCTCACAGGCCCACTCAACTTCATCCCCACCCCCAAGGTCACTCATGCCATCCTCCAGATCTTTCTAGTGACCCTCACCCCCGCAAACACCACTCACGGCCTAGCTGAAGTGTCACAGAGCTTCTGGTCCCCCCATCCTGGGACTGACAGATGTAGGTGCCTTCGTCTTTGCTGTCTGCCTGCTCCAGGACCAATTCCTGTTGTCCCAAGCCTAACTCTGACCTCGCTGTCTCCAGGAGTCCATGGCCATCGGCTCGATGCCAAGAAATCAGTGTCCTGGGGATGCAAGGGGTGGTTGGAGAGGGATTGAAGATAAGCGGGATGAAGTTGGGAAAGGAGCAAGCAATAAAATTTATTAACTTTTATTAAATCTATTAAATTAAAATTTATTAAACACCTACTGTGTGCTGGGCTATCCTAAGTGCTGGACAAAGGATAAGCGGTCAAGAGGGAAAGCCAATTTTCCTCCCACCCCACCCCAAACCTTCAGCTCTTGACTACCTATCCCACTCCCAAATTCCCTCAAGATATGGGGAAGTTATGGAGTTTGGAGAAGGAGGTGAGGCACTTACCCAGGAGTCGCTCCTGGACACAAGAGCACAATGGTCTCTCCAAGTTGCCCGTATTGGACACCTGGGGATGGGGTTGGTATCAATTATGAGAAGAAAGCCTCCAGTGCTGACTCCCAGTCCTGCCCCCAATTCCCTCCCACATCAGGGATAGTGGTTGTAGCATCAGCCCTTAAGTTACAGGGTCCTATTCCTAAGGAGCCCAGGTGGGAGGGGAAGGGCACAGATTTCACCTGAGTCAAAGGTCTGAGAACTCCTTGAGACCAGTACTTGGGGGCTATGATTTCTCACCTGGGGGACCCCAAGCCTCAGGGCCAGTAGAAGAGATAGACACTAGGGCTGTAGCCACAATCACCAGGACCCTGCCCAGGCCAGAGCAACTGCTGCTCATCTGGCAAAAGAACAAAGTACAAGGTCACCCCAAGGGAAGGAGCTCTCTGGGACCCAGACTTCTCTGACTACCCTTCCCTCCTTGCAGGAGTGCTATTTCCTCCTGGGTACCATTTCTTCCTCTATTCTCCTTCCCAGGGATCTTTATCTTTCCACCAAAGCACAAAAAAAACTGAGAGGGACTTTCATTCTCTGGGGAGGGGGACAGATTTCCCCTAGGGACCAGCATACATATAATGACCCATATACTCACATATATAAACAAAAGCAGAAACAGATAATATATTCACAAAAATACTCACGCACACACTTCATATTCATGATACTAATACGTATGCTCACGCACTGAGACAGACTAGTACACATAGTCCCACCCTCTCCACCACTCCTTCTACCCCCACCCCAGCCCCCGGGAGCCCCACTTCTGGGCTGGGAGCCCAGAACAAAAGCTGGAGGCGTTGGGGTCTGTGCCAGACCCCCGCCTCCTCCTGACAACCCTTGGCATGGGGGCTAGCTCAGAATTTTGGCCCTGCTAAGGCAGCTCCCCCCATCCCACTCCAGCTTGACCCAGCTCTCTGTTAACCCTTTTCCTCTAGATGTCTGACCTGGAAGACAGCCAGATTCATTTAGGAAGAGGTGGATACATTTGAGCCCTTGAACCTAAGAAACTGCTCTCTTTGGGAAATAGTCTGGAGACCCAATCATTCCATCACCATCACTCCCCCACCTTGCCCCCAGTGCCTCCTGGGATGGGTCTGTCAAATCAGGGAGGGGGAGTGTTCCCTAACAGGGGAGATAGTACCAGGATGTGACCATATTCTGACCCCCAATCCTGCCTAAGCCAATCAGAGTTCTTCATCCTCTCCACCTCTGGGCTGAGAAGGCTGAGAGGAGACAGTTTGGGTCTAACTAGCTGCTGAGCCACCCTGTTCCTTTCTTTTCTTAGTTTTCTTCAGGTTTCACCCCTAAGAAGGAGCCTTAGAGGCTTAGGGAGAGGGAGGGAAGAAATAGGGGAAGTAAAGGACTAATGAGATCCAGATGCAACAGCAGCTGCCAGAGGTCCAGAGACAAAAGGGAGACTGGGGGACCGAGAAGGGGATGAGAGACACCTTAAGGAAGGAGGAATGAAGAGTGCAGCTAGGAGATACAGAAGGAAAGTGAATTGAGTGTGACAGAGATGAGTGGGGAGGGGTAGAGCAGAGAGAGGACTTCATGGAAAAGCCAGTTTCAGATACAAAGCACTGCAGGGATCTGTCAATATGTGCATTCACATGTCTATATGATGCTTTGACTGTATGTATGGGGGACACAGATGATGTCCTCTATGGAGTGAGGTATAGGGCTTCTATCACTTTGTACCCCCCACTTCTGTGTTTTGTTCTCCCCCTACCTTAATTCCTGGAGTTCTCTGTGTCCATGATCCTTCCTCCTGCCTCCAGCCCGAAGTCAGCTCCTGCTCTGCCTCTGTTCTCTGCTCTGAGCTCTGAGCTCTGGGAGTTCAAGGCAGCCCCCCCTCTCCCCACTTCCCCTTGCCTGGCTCCTCCAATTCCCACCCCCTTCTCCCCCCACCATTCCCTGGCAGAATGTGTCTGCCCCTCAGCCAGGCCCCCTTCCTCCTCCTTCCACTACCCCCAGCCCTAGGGGTAAGGCCAGAGCTAAGGAATGGGCCTCCTCTACTGCCAGGATACCCCCCCCCCAATCTTATAGAGTGGAAAGGAAGTCTCAGGTCTACTCATTGCCTCTTCCTCTGTGTCTCATTACTCAAACAAGGGTCTGTGAATAATCTAGTAAGGGATTACTGAAGTTTTGTGTGTGCCCACGTGGGTGGGTTCATTTGTGTAACAATGCATGTGTGTGTCCTATGTGTGTTGAAGGGCAGAAGGGAGAATGTAACACTTCACATGTTCTATTACTCTTCCCCTCCCACAAAAAAAGAGACAGAGACAGAGAGACAGAGAGAGAAACAGAGAAAGAGAGAGAGAGGGAGACAGAGACAGAGA
>JAJPUD010012696.1:0-48032 GCA_023553655.1 Myrmecobius fasciatus | reverse complement strand
TATATGTGAGTTACAGTGAATTTGCTTTCTTGTTAGAGTAGAATGTGTAGTAAGCTCTAGCTAGCTCTTTGTTCTGAGTGATAGCTTTAAAAAGTGTTTTATTTCTCTTTGTTTTTATATCACTCACTTCCCTTCTCCACTCTAGAGCGAGCCTTTTTTTAAAGTAAGAAAAACAAGTAAAAACATCTGTTACTGTAACCACATCTGACAATATTTTGTCTTAGCAGGCCCTCAGTTCTCTGCTGTGGCCTCCAAGACATTCACTGGTTTTTCCATTACAGTAAACCTTTTAATAAGATTGAGGATTTCTTTTATTCTTATTAGTGAAGGTCTTTAATGGAAGGCAAGCTGTCAAGGACTTGGTGGGATTTTATTTGTGTGACTCAACTTGTCCTCCTTGGTTAAGTGGTGAGACACTATTGTTATTTCATTTTTACCTGTTTCATGTAGGTTTCCAAGCCAAAACGGAAGCTGACAGACCCACAGCATTTTACTCTTTGCCATCTTCAGTGGAACGCACCCCCACAAAATTGGTGTCATCCCAGAGGATCACCTTTGGCTCCCATGGTAATTCAGCATTCCAGCCAATAGCAGCCAGTTGCAAAATTGTGCCACAAGGTCAAGTTCCTAATCCTGAGTCTCCTGGAAAATCCTTTCAGCCAATCACCATGAGCTGCAAAATTGTCTCAGGTAGGTCAGAGTTCATGTTGTTGTTGCTGCTGCTGCTGATGGTGATAACGACAACTTGCACGTTGCATTTGGTGGTTGACGGTGAGCTTTCCTTCCAAGTTAGGTATTCTTCACTTTTCTCATTAATCCAATTTCACAGAATGAGAAAACTCAGGCAGAGAAAAATGAACCCAGGTCTTCAAATTCCAGCCCAGATATCTGTAGGCCATGTTGCTCTGCTTTTATAGGCTGTGTTCTTCCTGCTGGGCAGGTTGGGGAGAAGCCAGTCCAAAGTTATTGAGAGGAAAGAGGGATGTTTGTGTTTGGTCTTAACATATCAGAGCTAGCCAACTTAGTGACTTAATCATCTCTGTTGATAAGAGGCTTATTTTCCAGTTCAAAGATTATTCAGACTTTTTTTTACTTCTACATTTTGGCCATTTTAGTGCTAATTAGGACTTCTATTCACACATAAGCAGAAAGAAGAGGTGAAATTGAAATCCCATGATTTTGCTACTTTACAATATAGCCCAGAGGCATTGCATCTTTGGATAGGTGGTTGAGACTGATGGCAAAAAGTAGACATTGGAATCCTCTGTGGAGTCTGCCATGCACTAGGTTATGAACTGGGGGTCAAAGCAAGGCAACCCAGTTACTGCCCTTGGGGGGTTCACAGTCTGGTGGGGAGAGACAGTGTGCAAGCAGCGATCTGCAGAAAATGTTTACAGAATAAATGAGGGGCAATGTCAGAGGGAAGGTACCAGTGTTAAGGAAAACTGGGAAAAGCTTCTTGTGAAAGGGGAATCTTAAACTGAGACATCAAGGCTACCAGAAGGTGCAAGTGAGGATGGAGGGAATTCCAAGCTTTGGGGACAGTCAGTGAAAAGTTCTGGAATGGCTTTGTGAGCAAGGACCAAGGGGCTAACCTAATTGGATCACAGAGGACTGAAAAGGTAGGAGAGGAAGTTCATGGGCCCCAGATTAAGAATCGCTTCTATAACTGAAACCAGAAGAAAGATTTCATCGAAGTAGAAGAGTGCCTCTTAGGTTAGCCTCAAAGAAGTTGTGATGCAGTTGGCCAAGTTGTTTTTAATATATGCCCAAAGGCAACAGTAAACATTATTTCATGGGACATTTGGTCAACTCATTTGGTACTTGCAAAAAGACTACCTTGAAAATAATCTTAGCTTATGTCTTACCATCTGCGACAGAGAATGAAGAAGTACAAACCTTCTGTGAAGAGCTAGTCCCTGCAAATGAAATGAGCATGCCCTTTGTAAGTGAGTCAGGGCAGAGGAGTGAGAGGGCAACAGAAACTAGCTGAGATCAGAGACCTGCTCAAAGGCTGTGTGCCTACATGGCCATCTTCAAGAAAAGAATCAAGAGGGGAATAACATCATAAAACATGAAATTGGCTATCTTGTAACAGATGGGAAACAGCTCACTACCGATACATGAGTCATTACTGAATGAGTTTTCAGTGACCACAGACTTGTTAGAGTGAAGACCAAAATTAGTACAGAGATGGGTGAAAGAGTAAAAAGGAGAAAAGACACTTAGGATGTACTTGAACAAACTCAGATATTTCTCGAGCAAGTTATTGTTGGAAGTTAGGATGTAGTTAGAAGTAAGGACAGAGATATAGATGAATCATTTCATGCAAAGAACATAAGTATGAAAACAAAAGAACCTAAAAAGTCTTTTAGTGAGCAACTGCCTAACCCTCTGCCGATTTGAGGGATGTGGCAATCAGTGTTAATGCCGGATTTGAAAATATTTGAATATACAAATTTTAAAATTTGTATAATCTCATTGAGAAACACAGTGGAAGGTTATGAGCCCTATAGACTCAAAAAAACAGAGAAGCTGTGGAAAATAAAACTAGTTTTAAGAACAATTGGTGAGAGAACCCATTAAGCAAAGTCAGCCTGAAGGCATTTAGGGATAAATGAGGAAAATCAGCCAAAAAAATTGTATTGAACTTTAAAAAAACCCATCATGAATATTAAATCCAAAACATCCCAGTCGCAGATGTGCTTAAGATGGAAAACTTAGAAGTAGAAAAGGTACCCAAGTGCACATTAGGAGATCCAGGCTGCAGGGATGGGTACACCTGAGATGACTTTCTGATAAGAAACACTAGGGGAGGTGTCCAGCAGAGTCCATCCTCACTGCTGGTCAGGACAGAGTCCCCTAAAAGCAAACCCCCTCCCCTCCCCCTTTCCCTGGGGATAAAGAAGTGGTCATGGGATGGTATGACTGACTGGTCTTCCATCTGTCCTGTGTCCACCTGTCTGCCCACAGTTGCTTGCTTGATGTTGTCCCATTAGAGCATGATCTTCCAGAGGGCAGACCCTGAGATTTACTTTTCTTTGTGTCCCCAGCTCTTAGCACAGTGTTTGGTGCTTCTTGGTGCTTCTTGGTGCTTGTTAATTGGAGCTGGACTGCAGCACAAATGGGCAGGGAGCTGGATTGAGAATTAAATCAGATGACCTCAAAGAACTTGAGAATACAGAAATCTCAAAGTTCTCTCGGGCTGCTTTGTCGCACAGTATTAGTCTCAGAATATCATTGTCTCCACAGAAAATGAGGATCCCACAGAGGGTGGAGGAGGCACTCAAACTCAGGAAGAGTAAGCTAGGGTATATGATAAATGCGAAACTTCAGGAAAGAATAGATTAATTAATGTGTGCTGAGAATTGAAGTGATGGGAAGAGAATTGGGGTCACACAGCCAGAATGAGCAATAGCAGGTGAAGAGTCCCAGTGCTTGGTGGTATCCTTAGAATATCAGGAGAAAGTGAAGACTCCTTCTCCCTCCCCACCCCACCCTCAATATTGGAGAAATATCCCAGGGTGTGTTGAAAGGCGGACATGATCTAGGAAGACAGGCTTTGAGTGGCTGCATTTTTAGAAGACAGGCAAATCCATAAGCATTTATCACATGTTGTGCCAGACAATGAGTTCAGTGCTGCAGTTTTCATGGAGGGAGCATCCAAGTTGGTGAATTCACACATCAGTGTTGAGAATAACCCTTTTCCAGTGAATAGTTGAAAGCTTTAAATAGGGAAAGATTGTTAAAAAGATTCTTGATTTTTGTTTTTTAAAAAAAAATGGCTCAATCTATAGGAACTCAACCTCGGATTCCATTGGAATTATTAACACTGTGTTGAAGAAACACCTCCTAGCAGCACAAGGTCATCATCTTCTTGTCCACTGAGTTATAGTCTTAGGTCCCAAGAGGGTCATATGGTGCCAGGGTGTGGCCAACGCTGGACTGGAGCTTGGATCTTTGTGGCGTTGACGCTGGATCTGCCCATGACTCTGAGCGGCTGTTTGGCTCTAAAAACTGAATTTAGTCTTATTATTATAGGTCACCTAGGCTGTCCTCATTTACAGATAAGGAAACTGAGGCTCAGGGAGGGGATATCCTGTACACAAGCTTTTGTAGTCAGTAAGCCTTATCTCTTAGTTCTGACAATTTTTGTTAAGATGGAAAACTTGCTTACTCCATAACTGCTTCACATTGCTAAACATCCAACATGAGTCTGTACTTGCACTTAAGAAGCTGCAACTTTCTGGCTCTTCATTTAAACTGGCCATAAAGCTTGGAGGCTTTCCTGGGAGAGGGCAATTTAGAAGATTCCTTGTGGACCACTCTGAGATGACTGTCAGTCTGGAAAGACTTCTATAACTTGAAAGAGTTATAAGACTTATATGTTACATGTTATAGTTGGATGGAAAGTAGAGTGAACTTACTTAAATTAAATGAAGGGACTTAAATTCTTAAGTTAAATACTTAAGCTCTGAAAGAGCTTAAGTAACTTACATTACTAAAAGGAAGAAGGAAGAGTGATTTCATAGGGTGGGCAATAAATTAAAAGCTGGTTATGTCTCTGATATTGGTGCTTAGCTAGAAATACAGGTTTGGAGTTGAGAAAAGGTCTCAGAAGATAAATCCAAGGAAATTTGGGGGCATCAGTGGTATGTTGTAAAAGCTAATGAGTTGCTCTCAGGAAGGATGGTTGTGTTCTCTGGCAGACATGGCATGGTACTAGTTAGCAACCAAAAGCTCGCCTTCTTCACATTACGGCCTGACTGTTGTAGGCTGGCTTGAGAAGAGATACATACTTCCTTCCTAGTTCATTGAAGTGAGGCTTCTCAGACTCCCTGAGGTCCAACTGACCTTCTGGCACTTTAATTTCTTCAGATAGAAAAAGGGCCAGAATGACCTGCCGGGGTTGTTGGAGTCCCCAATCCCCGACATTTAGGTGAAAAGGGGGGCGTGCCAGTCCCTGACTGCCCCCTGTGCATGACAAGGTTGCTGCTAGGTTTTTGGCTCTCCATCCTTCTCTGGGCAGCCTTCCTATATTCTGTTGGATTTTGCCTCTCTTACCTATATTAGAAGGGTTAGACATAAGTGTTTTGTTTCCCTCTTTTTCATTAATAAAGGTTCCCCAATCTCTACTCCGAGTCCATCTTCTTTACCTCAGTCCCCAACTTCCACTCCAGTTCACATAAAGCAAAGGCGCTCCAACTCTTGATATCAGTAATCCTTGCATTCTCCCAGATAAGCTTGGGCAGGGCATTGGAGTGCAGGGGGCGTGTAGAAAATGTTTCGGCACACAGCAGCAGAAACACTTCGAAAGCTAGCCAATGTGATGCTAAAAAGGCTTTTACCCTGTGTCCTGGAAGATCAGAAGGACGACAGTTCTTTTTTCTCCTCAAGAAATCTAACAAGAAGTTGGTCTCCTGTTTATCTCTGAACACTTGGATGCTTCTCTCTCAGAGCCCCAGAAATTGGGATTATTTTCAGAATTCTGCCTCTTAACTGAAGAAACCAGGAATGTGTGGGGAATGTTGCCAGTGGGCAGAAACCTGGCAGGTCTTAAACCAGAATGAGAAAACCTTGGTGGGACTATGGCATTTAGCAAGGCCGTGTGGCGTGGAGGGCGAGAACCCCCTAGGGGCAGGCACCCAGGAAGGGATGGGCTCGTATTTTCCCACTAGTGGGTGGGAAACGACCAGAAGCATTGAGCGCCCTGTGCCTGGCAGGAGCCAGAAGTAAAGTGACTTCGGTGAGGAGTCTCTGCGTGAGCAGTGCCCCATGCCATGAAGTCGCACTAGGCCTTTTCTGCCTAAAGTTTTGGTTTTGTATGATCCGTTAACCACAACAGGCAGGACATGTCTGATAGGAAAATGATTTTGTTCCTTTGAAAATAGTCCCTCTGGGATGCTGTCTACTGGTTCCAAAGGTGCTACCATTGCTTGAAATCTTTTTGAGAGCCCCTCTTCAGAACTCACACATCTCCTTCTGACTCTTCTCAGTGGTCGGTTATCTTTACCAAAAATAGGATTTTATTTTAGAAAAAAAGACCACACTTGGGGGCCAAGTGTGGCTGGAGGAAAACCCTGACCAATCTCTGAGCCTCTCCCCTCTTGTTCCCACTGATTGTGTCATTGCCGGAGCAGGGAACAGCAGCTTCCAAGTGTTTGGAGTCAGACTGAAGTGTACCCCGTAGAGCAAGGGGCCTGCCTGGAATTGGTGCTGAGAGCAATTCCAAAAGTGTCCCCAGCAGGCTTTGAGTGATAGCAGCGGGCTGAGAAATGTGGAGTCCCCCAGGAACAGCCCCAAAAGGCAGTTCTCTCGAACGTAGAGCTCTTTTCACATGAACACAGATATGCAGTTACTATTTACTGAATTGTATTTTTTTGGATTGAGAGTATCTCTTAGATACATACCTGACTGTAAGTCCATTTGTTATCTTATTCTTTCTTATCCTTTTCTCTCCCTCTCTGAATCCAGGTCATCATCATGGGTTGAAGAGCTGAAGCATTATTTTTTTTCCCACGGTAGTTTAAAATTCTTTCTTTTTCAGCTTTGCTTGAATCATAAAGGTAGAAAATAAGGAAAAAGTGGAACAGAAGGAGAAAAATTATCAAATACTTTAAACTCTCATTTTGCATGCCTTAGTCTTAAATCTGATCTTTTCTTCTCCAGGAAGCCCCACCAGCAAGTTGTCTAGTGCTTCTCAGACCACCCAAGGAACAGGGTCTCCCATACCTAAGATCCATGGAAGTAGCTTTGTCACATCTACGGTTAAGGTAACACCTTCTCTGTGTGATTGCATGTGTCTGTTTTTAAAAGTAAGCAAGTTCACCCATTTGTTTCTCCCTGTAGAGCATTAGCTTTTTGATGGCAGGGCCATTTCATTTTTGTTGTTGAATCTCCAGTGTGTCATGCATAGCAGGCATTTAGTAAATACTTGTTGAATAGTTGAAAACAGTGGATTTTTTTCAGTTGACTGTACATTTTATCAGATAAATTCTTAAGAGTTCAAAAGAACCTTAGAGATCATTTAATCCACCCTATAACCCAAGGTTTACTATATCTTTGACATAAGGGAGGATTGCTCATTTGAAAATTTGGATTTGGCAACAGAGGACCTGCATCTAAATCCTAGCACTGCCTTTCTCTGGGTGAACTTCATTTCCCATGCCTTAGTTTCTTCTTCTGGCTGATGAGCAGATTATACTAGGGGGCTTCCAAAAATTTTTCCAGTTCTAAATCAATAAAGATTGTTTAATCTTGGCTGGCCATCAAATCTCTGCTTAAACCCTTCTGTTTACAGGGAGCTCTGTCACTTCTGCAGGTAGTGTATCTGCCCCATGGTGAAATAGCTTTACCAGAGCTACTACTTGTACATTTAACCAAGATTTTCCCTTCACCCATCTTTGCTACAGTGTTCTGAAATAGCAAAAATTGACTTTGCTCTCCTGCCCCTCTTTCACAGATGAAACACCGCTAGTCCTTTAGCTTTTCTTTATAAAACAGGTCCTACCCATCCAGTTATCTCCTTTGAACATGTTTCTTGTTTGTTGGTCTTCCCTCTTACAGAATGGTACCCAGTACTGAGCAGAGGGCTCCAACTATGCTTTTGCTGCTTTCCAAAGACAGTGCAAGATGTGTTTTAAATTCCTGGGTAGAGATTTTGAAATACTTCTTTTTCATTGGACTTTTTTCTTGTTGGTTCAATTCTTTACCTCCCCAACCCCCAAATAATTAGGCTGTAGGATTTAGAAGGGATGTTAAAGGTCATTTAGTTCAACCCCCTCATTTTATGGTGAGGAAATTGATGCCCTCAGAGGGGCAGCAATTTGCCCAGAGTTATAAAGATAGCAAGTAGCAGAGTCAGAAGGTGAACTGGCTTAACTTAAACATGGCAGGGTTGCTCATTTCTGCATGAAATAAGAAACTCTGAGAGCACAGGCCTTATTTCTTTTTAAATTCACACACTGTAGTACCTGAATAACACCTTATAAAAAGATACATAATTCTCTAGATGGTAAGTTCTTGGAAAGGTTTTTTCCCTGGGTCATGTAGAAAGTTATGGCCTTCCATTCCCCTAACTCTTTATAATATGACTGTTGATGTTTAAATCCTAATGAGGCATATGGTGGGAAATGTTTGTCTAAACCTAATTTTTGCCAATCTGATTCCAAAATTTTCTTAAATATTCTTTTCATATAAGGAACTCTTACCCCAGAAGATAGTGTGCTTGGATTTATCAAAGACTAGGCTCCTATTTTTAATTACTCCTGGGTCTTGCTTAATCTGCTGTATTCCATTGTAGCTTTGCTGTTTTTTAATCAGTGCCAAGTAATTTTGATACTTACTTTTTTTTTTTTAATTAAAGCTTTTTATTTGCATAACATATGTATGGGTAGTTCCTCAACATTGATCCTTACAAAGCTTTCCTTTACAATTTTTCCCCCCAGTCCCCTCCCCTCCCCTAGATGGCAGGAAGTCCACTGCATGTTAATTATATTAAAATACTTGACAAGTCGAATATATGTATACATATTTCCATACTTATCTTGCTGTGCAAGAACAATCATATCTACATGAACAAAAAAGATCTGAGAAAGGAAACCCAATGCAAGCAAACATCAATAAAGATCATGGAAATGATATGTTGTGGTCCACATTACATATCCCTCTCTCTGCATGTATATGGCTTTCTTCACTGAACAATTGGAACTGGTTTGAAACATTTCATTGTTGAAGAGAGCCATGTCCATCAGAATTGATCATCATATAGTATTGTTGTTGTCGTGTATAATGATCTCCTGGTTCTGCTTGTTTCACTCAGCATCAGTTCATGCAAGTCTCTCCAGGCCTCTCTGAAATCATCCTGCTGGTCGTTTCTCACAGAACAGTAATATTCCATGACATTCATATACCATAATTTATTCAGCCACTCTCTAATTGATGGGCTGCCACAAACATTCTTGCACATGTGGGGCCCTTTCCTTCCTTTAAGATCTCTTTAGGATATAGGACCAATAGAGACACTGCTGGGTCAAAGGGTATGCACAGTTTGATAACTTTTTGAGCGTAGCTCCAAACTGCTCTCCACAATGGTTGGATCCATTCACAGTTCCACCAACAATGTATCAGTGTCCCAGTTTTCCCACATCTCCTCCAACATTCGTCATTATCTTTTCCTGTCATCTTAGCCAATCTGACAGGTGTGTAGTGGTACCTCAGAGTTGTCTTAATTTGCATTTCTCTGATCAATAGTGATTTGGAGCACCTTTTCATATGACTAGAAATGGTTTTAATTTCTTGATACTTACTTCTATATGATATATTTGAAGAAATGGTAGTATTACCTTCTCCCCCCTTCATTTCTTTTTATTTTATTTCCCATAGGATTCTTGAGCTTTTATTCCTCTAGCTGAATTTTGCTAGTGTTGACTAGTTCTATACTCTGATAGTTTGGTGTGTCTAAATTTATTTTGGTATTTTAGACATTTTCAGTGTTTTGGCATATAGCTCAACTATGAATAATGAATATCCAGTTTCTTGTCTTATTTCCATTGTTTTTTTACTTGTAATTGTTTACATTTTGGTTGTGACTTTATAGATTAACTCCCATATATTTTATGACATGCATTTTGTATTTATTTATTTATTTTGAATGCGATTTCATTTTTTGTCTCGTGGCTGTTTTTTGTTAGTAATCTACAGATGCAGAAAGGATGATTTAGCAGGGGAGGGAAGGAAGAGGGACTTTATTTTGCCACTTTATTGACATTGATCTTATCAATTAATTTTTTAATTGGGTCTGGCTAAGTAAACCATTTGTCGGCAGAAACCATTTTTTCTTCTTCTTACCTAACAAATATATTCCTTCAGCTTATTTTCTTGCCTTACTACTATTTCTAGGATGAAATAAGTTGATAATAGTGAGTTGCTCTAACTGGATGGAACTTTAATGTTCCTCTCTTAGAAATAATGTTAGCATATGGTTTTATACTGATGGCTATTTATCCCATTAAAAAGAGTTCCTTAATACCTATGCCTTTTAATGTTTTTAACATAAATAAATATTGTTTTCAACGATTTTTCATCAATTGATATAAAGATGAATTGTATTGTTTTTGTTATCTTTATAGGTTTTCTAATAAAAGTGCCTGAGACATAGAAAGTGTTTAAATGATTTGTTGATTGAATATTGAGTCATTTCAGCACTCATGATAGAAATCCATAGTGAATAAAATTTTAAAATAAGTCACTTCTATCTTTAATATTTTATTCAAAATTTTTGCTTCAATTATTGGTGATATTAGCCAATAATTTTCCCTTTATGCCTGATCTCTCCCTCTTGGGTGTTAGCATGTTTGTTTTTTTTTTTTTTTTTTCCTAGAAGGAGCTGGCTTTAGATACCTTTTATTTCTCTTGTTGTAGTTCATGTAGTTTTAGGGTTAGCACCAGGGTCTTTAAAGAAGTCCTGGAATTTCACCTCTCAGGAAAGCTATCGATGTGATACTTGCTTAGTTCTGGGTGGGACTAGAAAGCCTGAGATTCCTTCTAAACGTTGGATTTTATGTTTCCAAATTAACTGTAATGGAGAGATGCATTTTGCAGTGTAAATTTTAAAAGTTGCATTAAGTTTAAAAATAGACAGCTATCATGCTCAACACTCATCAGCATAATGACCAAACAGGACTAATGATGGAGCAGCTCCCCCTGATGGAGAGGTGAAGAGCTAAGCCTACTGAATGAGAAAAAGTTTATTTTGGACAGGCAGTGTGTTTTGAATGACTGTTATACACTATGTGTTTGTAATGGGTTTTGTTTTTCTTTTATCCTTATTTGGGAGGAAGGTGATGAGAACTGATTAAAACGAATAAAATATTTTTAAATAAAAAAATGAGATGGTTCAATTCTGGAAGATTGAGGAGTGGAGGCATAAGTGGATATCAAAAATGACTTAAGTAAAAAAAAATTTTAAAATGAGACTGAGAGATTATAAAAGTTTATATTATATCAAAATTATACATCTTCAAAAAGTTGATATTTTTGGTTGCAATTGCAGTCATTGAAAAATTGTTTTATCTCCAAAAGAAAAAAATTGACAAGGTTTAAAAATATTTACTATGTCTTTAGTTTGCAAACCAAGCAAGGAATGGTGTTTGAAAGAAAGTCTTTGATTAACATGTTGATGTAACAGAGGACATCCAGCTGAGGCTGGGGAGGCTCCAGAGAATCTTGTGGAGTAGTCAGTCTTCAGATTTCCAGGGTGCTCTAACCTCAGTAACTCAATGCAGGTAATTGGAGTTGAATCCGATTTCCTCCAGGTTTTTGGTTGCCTAATTATGTAACATGTTGCCTACCCAGCAGGAGGACTCCTTGTTTGCATCTATGCCTCCTCTTTGCCCAATTGGGAGTCACTCTAAAGTGCAGAGCCCCAAACCTGTCACTGGAGGCCTTGGAGCTTTTACCAAGGTGAGTGTTTGTTTTCAGGATCACATCAGCTCTGTGCTCATGGTCAGCTATCTCTGGGTGAGTTAGGGTGGTGGTGATCTTTGGTTGGCCTTCCCACTCCAGCTTTGTGCCTTCATGAAGCTCCTTGAGGAATGAAATGCAGCGTCAGGATTCTGGGCTCTCCTTCTGTCTGGGGGGTCTTGAGGCCTTGTGTTTCCAGTTGTTATGAAAAAGATGGCTTAGTTAAGAAGGCCCATCTAATACACCCACAGATGGGGCAGCCTGCTCCACTGGGGGCTGCTTTAGCTCAAGGGGAGTCCGTCTCTGCAGCTGTTCTCCTTGCCTCCTTCTCCCCCGGACCCTGCCCCGTCTGAGTGCTAGTCTGTAGAACAAACTCTCAGGTCCTTGGAGGTAGCTCTTGTGTCTCTGCCGAGTCCTTCTCCTGGTCCCCCCTGGGGCCCTCCTCTGCTCGTCAGCTTCCTTTCTAAAAGGAGACCCTTAGAATGCCTCGTCCCTCACAGATGTGAAGAGGTCGCTGAAGGGATTTTGTTGGCATACTCATGGGGTAAATGCTTATTTCCCGTGTCCTCATGTCTACATGAACTTTATCCAGGTCACTTCTTGCCTTTCCTTGCAGACCGCATTTCACTAATTTGTTCATCCCAGCAGACAGACTGTCTCCAGACTAGCGTGCCTTATTTAGTATCCTTGTGTCTCTTCCAAGGTGATCATCAAACAGGAGCCTGGAGAAGCCCCCCACGTAGCCACCTCAGGAGCCACCAGCCAGCCGCCTGTGCCCCAGTATGTGACTGTGAAGGGGGGTCACATGATAGCCATGTCCCCTCAGAAACAGGTCTTGGCTGCAAGCGATGGGACTGCTCAGTCACCTAAGGTACAGGAGCTACCACTCCAGGGTTTGTTAGGGGAAGGGCGAGGGTGTTGATCTGGGATCCAGTAATCCGGGCTCCTTGCTCACTGCCACTGAGTGACCACGGGCAAGTCAGCACTTGCCTGCAAGGCCACGTGTCCATCTCTGTACTGCAGATAAAATGCTTCCACTGCTCACTGGGGTCAGTCCAGTCATGTAACTGTGCTATATCCAGGCCACCCTTCCCATTTTTGTTACCAATGGCTAGGAGGAGTAGCTGACAATTGCAAGAGAGTCTGCAGCCAGACCCCTGAGCATCAAGCACAGCTCAGGCTGAGGTCAGGATCAAAAGTGGCCTCTGCTGGGGATCTCAAAATTATTTGAAACAGGAGAAAATGTCACCTCCCTTGTCCCCACAAAGCTACTTTGAACCTGGACACCCTTCCTCCAATAGAGGCAGAGAACGCTTCTTTCACTTATGCCTCTTCTGGTATTTGAGAATTTGCCACATGGGTAGATTTTAGGAGAAATATATGTGTTGCTTAAGGAAGGGGACCATAAAATGTAGTCTTTATGGCTTCCATCCTACTTTTACTTTTTCTGGGATGAGCTCATGCTGTTGATCTCATCTTGTCAGTAGAGGTTACTGAGTACCCCAAGCTCTCCACTGGGAAAAGAAAAGCAGAAAAGAGGGCCGGCTGTCAGCAGTATTGGAGTGATTTCCACAAGTGGACATTTAACCCAAATACCATCCTGAGACTTTGTGCCAAGAACGCACATTGCCAGTTACACGCCCAGAGCAGCCAGCTGTTTATCCTTGGATGCCTGGCTTAGGTCCATGTCACATGCTTAAGTGCCTGGTTTTATTGTTATTGTTCCCATGGGAATTGTCTGAGCCGTGCAGAATCACCTGCACCTGCTCCTGGCTCCTGAGAGGTGCCGATCTCAGCTGAGGGCCAGATCTCAGTGACGTCTGCTTTGTTTCATGCAGGTGGTTGGCGTGCCAGTCGGCTCTGCTTTGCAGTCCACAGTGAAGCAAGCCATGGCCATCAGCGGGGGCCAGATCCTGGTGGCTAAAGCCAGCTCTGCTGTTGCCAAGGCCGTGGGTCCAAAGCAAGTTGTGACCCAAGGAGTCGCCAAAGCTATTGTGAGCGGGGGCGGAGGGACCATTGTTGCTCAACCTGTGCAGACCTTGACCAAGGCTCAGGTGGCTTCCACTGGGGCCCCGAAAAGTGGATCTCAGGGTTCAGGTAACAGAGTTACTGGTTAGGGAACCTCTTGGGGAAGGGACAGCCATGTTCTGGCAGTGGAACATCCACATTAGTAATCAGTGCTGTGTGAGCCTGAGAGACATTCCATTTAACTGGCCCCCTGATCAGGTGTGGAGGATCCTGCAAAAAAAGTCAACATTTACTTCAGGATCTTGCAGGATGACTGCAAGTAGCACTTCACTGTCTGAGGCATTGTTGTCAATTGTCCTAACACTTTTCCTAAGAGTCATTCCAAACTCAGGCTCCAGTTTGATCATTCTTTTTTTTTTTTTTTGGTAAGCTTTTTATTTCCAAAATAATGCATAGATAATTTTCAACATTCACCCTTGCAACACCTGGCCCCATTTTTTTTTTCTCCCACTCCCTCTCCTAGAAGGCAAGTAATCCAATATATATTAAACATGTGCAATTCTTCTATACATATTTATAGTTATCTTGCTGCACAAGAAAAATCAAATCACAAAGTAAAAAAATGAGAAAGAACAAAATGCAAGCAAACAACAACAAAAAGAGTGAAAATATTATGTTGTGATCCACACGCAGTCCCCCAGTGCTGAGTGCAGATGTCTCTCTCCATCACAAGACTATTGGAACTGGCTTGAATCATCTCATTGTTGAAAAGAGCCATGTCCATCTTAATTGATCATCATATAGTCTTGCTTCAACTATTTATTTTTAGATAGATAATGCCTGAATGTACATATTCAGCCCCTATCTGCCTCCTCTCCAAACTCCAGTCTTATACTTCCTGCTATCCTCATGTCCAAAACAGCTCATAATTTTTCTCCCTAAAACCACTTTGCTTCTTTGTGTATTTCTGTGAAAGCACTGTTTTTCATTTCCCCGGTTTGCAAATGTGGAGCCATCTTCAATCCTTCGTTCTCATTCACTCCACCCAGTCCCTAATTAGTGACTTCTTCACCACGTCTCTCATCTCTACCTTTCCCTTTACTCCTGCCACTAGTGCTACAGTCCAGGCCCTAACTACCTCTCACCTAAACTTTTGAAACAGCCTCCTCATTGTTTCCTTGCACCTGACTTTTAACCTAGGGCTTCTGCACGCTTTATGTATCATGGCCTCCGTGACAGCAATCCAGTGAAACCTCTTAAATCTCAGAACCACATTTTTAAGTTCATTAGATAAATTCATAAGGTAGAATTTCAAAGGAAGGCAAGGTGAGAGACATGGGACAGAGAGCTCTTCAACAAATGGCTCCTCTCCCAGCTCACTTGATTTTCCTGTGCCATGACTTGCTACCTCTTGACTTGGTGCCTCTTAAAACAGACCTCTCCCCCATACCCAGAATATTCTCCTTTGGCTCTGCCTCTTGGCACCCCGTCTCTGCCTTTGTGCCATGCTTCTGAGAGTCTATCTCGGTCCCAGGTAGTTGTATGTCTGCTCAGGTGTTACAGCCCCCTGGCAGAGTGTGTGTCCCACCTAGCCAGGTGTCTTAAGATAAGTCTGAGTGGAAATCTCTGTCATAAAGTCTGTGATTCTTAAGTTACTTATCACTACGATATGCTTTAACACACCCTTTGCTTTGACAATTTTCCCCCTTTGGATTGTGATGCAAGGCTGCATTGATGGCTCAGAGCCACCTCCAGAGTGGAGGTTCGCCAGGAAGCACGCAGCAGCTCTGTGACTTAATGAAAGTGCACTTCCACAGTCCTTGTAACTCCATCCTTTGTGGCCTCCATGGGCTCTCTTGATCTCCCTAGAGAATGGATCTTGAACAGGATTTTTCTTGGTTTGAACCAAAATAAACATTCCTCTTCACTGACCAAAGACTGAGGAATTCAACCCTGAAAGAGTCAGCTAGAGGCCAAGTGTCCAAGCACAGCATTGGGGCAGTTCTTAGAATCTGTCCCAAAATGCACATAGCCCAGAGATGAGCTGGAGGTTCAATGTCAGCAAGAGAATTTATCCACTCTCTATCATCTCCTCCTCATCTTCCCTGCCCCTTCCCCATTCTATGTATGTAAATAGTTACTGTTTATGTCTGTATTTAAAATGTGTTGACTTTGACAGTGCTATTATCACAAACAGCCACTGTTTATATTTACCTTTTCCCACTGGTCATTTCAGTAGCTTGGGATTTATTTGTTACTGATGTTTCTGTTTTCAAGTGTTTCATTGCCACCTGCCTTTCTCTGTCATATAGTGATGGCTACTTTGCAGCTGCCTGCCACCAATCTGGCCAACTTGGCAAATTTGCCTCCTGGCACCAAACTGTATTTAACAACAAACAGCAAGAACCCTTCTGGAAAAGGAAAACTTCTGCTGATCCCTCAAGGGGCCATCCTGCGAGCAACAAACAATGCTAGTGAGTCTGTCTTTGAATCATTTGGTCTTTGGGGTACTGAACAGGGTCATCTGGGATCTGGAAAGGAAACCGGTCAGGCTTAAGGGGCAGACAGCAGCTTCCTCCTGCCATCAGGGGCTTGGAGAAGCACGAGGGGGGCAAGCCTCCTTGGCCATCCTTTTGGAAGATGTCAGCTAGCCTGCATTTTTCTTTCTGATTTTTGTCTCTTCTGGTACCAGAAAAATGTGCTAGTTCTAAATAATATTTTTGTGTCACTTAAGAATGAAGGGATAAAATCAGATACTTTGGGTGTGTTCCAAGGGCAGGGATTGGGGCCTGGGAAGATTCATTAAGGTCAGTGAAGAAAAAGAACATAACAAAAGCCCTTCCCCCAAATTAGGCTGTCAGTCAGAAGGCAATCCCTCCTGCCAAAATGGTAGAACCCGAGCATCCAAGACGAGTCTTAGCACTCACTGTCCCAACGCCTAATCACAATGAGAAACAGACCTCATAGTGGTATTGCTGAATAAAATATATAGGCAGTTTTATAACTCTGGTTATAATTCCAGATTGCTCCCAAATGGTTGGATCAGTTTTTAGCTCCACTAACAATGAATTAGTGTCTCTGTTTTTCACATCCCCTTCAAAAGTTGTTTTAATTTGCTTTTCTCTAATCAATAATGATTTAGAACATTTTTTCATAAGACCGTTTAGTGTTGATTTCATTGAAAAACTGCCTGTTCATATTCTTAACAATTTACAATTGGGGAATGACTCATATTCTTAAAAATTTGCTATATAATTGGGATAGGAGACCTTTATCTGAGAAATGGTCTATAAACTTTTTTCTACTTTGCCTCTGATCTTGGCTAATTTGGTTTTATTTATACAAAATCTTTTAATTTAATTTAATTCAAACTACATTTTACACTTTGCAATGTTCTCTATTTCTTTTTAATTCATAAATTGTTCTCCTATCCATAATGATGAATTTGGTAGGTATTATGATCCATCTTCTTCTAATTTTCTTGTTGATATCTCTCTTTATATTTAAACCATTTATCCATTTTAACTTTATCTCGGTAAATGCTATAAGATACTGGTTTGTGCCCAATTTCTGCCAGCCTGATTTTTCCCCCCCCAAGGCAATTGGGGTTAAGTGACTTGCCCAGGGTCACACAGCTAGGAAATATTAAGTGTCTGAGATCAAATTTGAACTCAGGTCCTCCTGACTTCAGGGCTGGTGCTCCATCCACTGTACCACTTAGCTGCCCCTCCCCCCCCTTTTTTTTTTTGCATTCCCTACAATGTTTACTAAATAATAAATTCTTATCCCAAAAGCTTAAATCTTTACATTTGTCAAATACAAGGTTATTAGTCATTTGTTACTGTATACTATATGTCTATTCTACTCCATTGATCCAACTTCTGTTCTTAGCCCAGCTGATAATTACTGCTATATAGTATAATTTAAGATCTGGTACTGTTAAACCTCCTCCTTTACATTTTTACATTAGTTCCTTTGATATGCTTGACCTTTTGTTCTTCCAAATGAACTTTGTTATTATTTTTCTTATCTCAGTAAAATAATTTTTTGGTAATTTAATTGGGATGGCATTGAATAAATAGATTAGTTTAAATAAAATTGTCATTTTTTATTTTATTGACTTATGTTCAATTAATGTTTCTCCTGTTATTTAAATAGGTTTTGATGTTACTTCATTGTCATTCTCTTTAATGAAATTATTGTTTCTGATTTGTTCTTTAACTCAATCATTCCTTAAGATTAGGTTGTTTAGTCTTCAATTTTTAATCTGCAGTTCCATGGTCCCTTATTGAATATAGTTTTTATTGCATTGAGATCTGAAAAGGAGGCAATTAAAAGTTTGCTTTTCTGCATCTAGCTGTAATGTTTTTGTGCCTTAATATATGGTCAGTTTTTATAAAGGTACCATGTACTGTGGAGAAAAAAGTGTATTCCTTTCTATTGCCATTCACTTTTCTCCAGATATTTATCACCTCTGGCTTATCTAAAATTCTGTTCATTTCCTTGAATTCTTTTTTTATTTATTTTTTTGGTTAGATTTATCTAGTTCTGAGATGAAAAGGCTAAAACCCCCCACTATTCTTTTCACCTGTAATTCATTTAACTTTTCCTTTTAAAATTTAGATGTTATAACATTTGGTGCATAGATTTAGTACCGATACTACTTCATTTTCTGGCAGCTTTTATCATACTGTAGTTTCCCTCTTCATCTCTTTTAATTGAATCTATTTTAGCCTTAACTTGACCTGCTTTTTTTATATCAGCTGAAGCATAATAAATTCTGCTCTAGCCTTTTATTTTAATTCTATGTGTATCTCTCATTTTTAATTGTGTTTCTTGTAAGCAGCACACTATGGGATTCAAGATGGCAGCAGAGGCTCAATCTTCTCCTGCTCAGCTATCTGACCCCCACACTGTTGTAAGGTGAAAGTTCCTGAAAGGAGGCTGCCTTTGGCCCACATGCCCCTTTCTTCTCTCCCCCCTCTCCTTCTTGGGCTTGTTGTTTTTTGATTCTACGGTGGCTGCCTAGTAGTGTTTGCACTTCATTAGGGCCAAATCTCTGGTCTTATTGAGATCTTCCCAAGTTGTCTTAGGAGAACAACTACTTGGCCTGAACTTTAATTATTTTTATCTCTAAGTTCATTTTGAAGCGATGTTTTATTTATTGAGAAAATTTGAAGAGCCTGGTATTTTGTATCTTATTCCACTACCTTCCTAGAATCCTCTCTCAAGTTTCTAAGGAAAAAGAAATCATTATTTTCTTTGACCTGTTCTTCTGTTATTGGGAAAAGAGATGATGGGATATGGATCAGAAAAATCTGTTTCTGGAGGGAAGACATAGTGGCCAAAAGCTGAGGAATTATAGTTCAGTGGTCTGGGGAGAAATGGGCATTTGCATTTATGATTAATGCAAAAAAAAATTCTGATTTAGTCTAGGGAGAGAACACCAAACAGGAAGAACACAATCTCTGAGTTTCAGTAAAATCCAAGAGGGATCTTTTGAGAATCTAGGATGGCCCCCAATTTGGTGATCATTCACTTGCATTAACAGGAAGATAGTTGATAGAGATCATATGTCTTCTTGACTAGAAAATACCGATATCTGCTTTTCCTTCTCTGTTCTCCCATGCTGAAGAACTTTTCAGATCTCTCTCCACTGTTTTTGGAATTTGTCCATTCACTTCCTAATCAGGTAAATGATGAATATACTTCAAGACCACTCCCAGCTCTAGAGAGTTTGGGGGAAATCTTCAGAGAGAGGACAGGGATGGACATATGGGATGATGGCTCCTCTTTGTGTTCCAGACCTTCAAGGAGGAGCTTCTGCAGCAGGAGGCAGCGGTGGCACTGCGGGAGCACAGGGCTCGAACCCCGGAGGAGTGTCCCCGCATCTGACCTACACATCCTATATCCTCAAGCAAACCCCCCAGGTTTGGATCCTTCATTTCTGCTTTTTGAATCTCTTTGGAGACTAAAGACAGGAGCCATTCTTTAGGCCCTGCCTTTGAGTACCATCGCTTCCTCTAGAATGCTGATCAGGGGAGCCAGGATTGCTGTCTCAGTATCTCTGGGGCTCCCCCAGGCCCATGTTGGGGGGGCTGGGGACAGATGGACACAAGATGCATTGGAAGATCAGTTTCCCTAAGACAAAATATATTGATAGCTCAAAAAAATCATACATGACAGAAGAGATGACACTTTTTGAAAAGCTGGTAAATGGTGGTCTCTAAAATGTCATAAAAAGCCAGGAGAGTGAGGTTTTTTTGTTTCTTTTTTATTTTTGTTGGGTTTTTGGTAGAAATTGTAAAACAAAAAACAGTCATGATTTTACATAGTAAAATGGTTTTTTGGAGTGTCAGAGTTGGTACTGATAGAACATTTTCTTAAGATTATGTGGTGAGGGGCAGCTAGGTGGTGCAGTGGTTAGAGCACCAGCCCTGAAGTCAGGAGGACCTGAGTTCAAATCTGGTCTCAGACACTTCCTAGCTGTGTGACCCTAGGCAAGTCACTTAACCCCAATTGCCTCAGCAAAAAGCAAAAAAAAAAAAAAAAAAAAAAATTGTGGTGAACATCAGGGAGACTACTTTTTATTTAAGGCTTTTTGTTTTTTAAAGTGAGAAAGGCTTTGCTTAAGGATTAAGTACTTTTATTGGAGTAAATCTGTTTAAGCCTGATTTACTTAGGGTAAAAATTAGTGCTTACCTGTTTCAATTTTATATTTAGGTTTTTTTCTTTTTTCTTTTTTTGTTTTGTTTTGTTTTGAAATTCGAAAAACATATCTAAATGAAATAAGTGAAAGCTTTAAAAAAAAAACCAAAAAAACAAGTTCTGTTTTATACTTCACTAATGGGGCCCTCCCTTCATCATGGCACATAGCCACTCCTCTTCTGTCCAGGTGTATAGCTGTCCTCCACACAGGATCCACCATCTGGTCAGCTGCCATATGTTTAAGGAAAATTCATTGTAAATCTAACATTAAATGTCAGCATGATGAGGTCCTTGCAGCTCAAGGTCTGTGGGACTCTGGTAACTTCCAAAGCTCACTCCCTGTAAATCTCCATCAGGTTTTTGTTCATTTTCATTCATTTTCCCTTTTGTTTATTTATATCTGTTGTGTGTCCCTGATGCTTCTACTTCTGCTCTTCTCACTTTATATGATTTCATAAAGTTCTTTCCAGATTTATTTATATTCCAAATAATTGTTAGTGTTAGTTACACTGTAGTCCTGTGCCACAGTTGGTTTTACCATTCCTGTCTGGTTGGATAATTAAAGTGATTTTAGTTTCTGAAAAGATAGGATTATCTTGTCACTTATATATATATATATATATATATA
This sequence comes from Myrmecobius fasciatus, assembly GCA_023553655.1. NCBI lineage: Eukaryota > Metazoa > Chordata > Mammalia > Dasyuromorphia > Myrmecobiidae > Myrmecobius > Myrmecobius fasciatus. The sequence continues at coordinate 27,265 of JAJPUD010012696.1, read as the reverse complement.
TATAAATATATATATATATTGTATATTGTAATATATATATATATCTGCTAAATTAGCTTTCTGAAAAGATCCTGTTAATTGGCACCTGTCAGCAATGAACAAGCACACCTGTTTGTCTGCTTCTTTCTCTCCTATCCTTCCAGCTTGTAGTTTTATTGTTGTTAATTTACTTGTACCTCAAAAGTTGTTTTAAATTTTATATCAATATTATTAGTGAAGTTGGCATAAAGCAAAGTCCTTACCAGATTAGCTAGTTAAGTGTTATCTAGGAAGAGGGTGGGAGACAATAGGATTGGAGCTAGAAGAAAGAAGCCACCCTCTCACCCACCATCCCATTGTCTTTACTAGAATCCCCCTGTGGCAATAATAGATCAACACACTTTAACTGGCTCTCTTTATGTTTGTTTTCTAAATCTTGTCAGGGATGCCCCATGCTAGGGAGTGGAAAGCTCATTTTGGTGCTGAAGAAATCCGAAATCTGAAAAAAGTGTTCCCTACAACCAGGCTTCCTTTTGTGACTTAAGGGTGGGTGCAAGTGACTCAGCTCTTTCTGCTTTTCCTTTTTGTCTCCAGGGCACGTTTTTAGTTGGCCAGCCCTCTCCTCAGAGTTCTGGGAAGCAGCTGGCCACTGGCTCAGTGGTTCAGGGCAATTTGGGAGTCAGTGCTTCTTCCACTCAAGGACAGCAGGCGTTAAAAGTCATCTCTGGGCAAAAAACAGCTTTGTTCACCCAGGTAAGGCCTCACCCCTCGCCCCCACCCCCACCCCACTTCTCTTCCTGTCTTTCAGTTCTTTCCTCCCTCCTTCCCTGTCTCCTTTCTTTCCTCCTCTCCTGCCTTCTTTAATTTGGTCCTTTAAAAGAAAATTCCACCTTTTCCCCATGAAAACACTCTCACATGTGCTCTCAGCTCCCAAATTTTAGCCAGCACTGAATATTGACAAGGAGAAGCTTGGTCTCTTTCTGAGAAAATAGAGCAGAGTAGAAGAGAGCTCTTGATCAAGGAGAGGATTTCAGGCGTCTCCCAGAAGAGATGAAGCAGCCCTTGATTTTTTCACGCCTCCTCCTCAAAGTCAAAGGTAGCAAGGGCACACCTTCCAGTGGTGTGTCTTCAGCAGGTTTCAGTCCATTTCAGTAAATTTTGATCTGATGTCTCCCTTAGGCCTTGGACATACAGAGGGTCTCCACCTCCAAGAAGCCTCTTCTTGCACAAACAGTATATCAGCTGTGTGACAGCTGCACCTCAGTGCATAGGAGGGGTCCAGAAAAGTCTTGGGCCCTGGGCTGGGCAAGGGAGGAGCCTCTCCTCCTAGCAGGCAGCCTTAGCTCCCTCCAGTACTGGCTCTGGTTCAGCTGAGCACCGTGTTGCTGGGCCAGCAATGTCATCACCTGTCATGTGGGGTTCAGAGAAGCCAGGGACTTGCCTATGCTCCTTTGGCCATAAGGGGCTGAATTCAGGATTCAGATGCCTCAGTTGTGTTCCCTTGGCTGCCCTGCCTCCCGGGCTGGTTTGTGAGGGTCTTGCAAAGTGGAGGTGAAGAAGGGAGGCTTTTCTGACACAGAAACTGGAAAGGAACAGGGACAAGGGAGGAGCTGGTGTGATCAGTAGGTCCCTTCCCTTGGAGGGGAAAGTGAGGAAAGGAGGGGAACGCTACAGAGTGAGGCAGGAGGATTGTGGAAGGATTTCAAAGCCAGGAGTAGAATTTGGAATTTTGTCTGATAGAGTCACTCAAGAGTCTTCAAAGTGTGAGAATTGCATTTGATAGTGACTGATGTTTTCATGTGGAATAATCTGTCAAAGATTTTCTGGGTCTTTAGTGTGCCGGGAAGTACCTTAGCTATTCTAGTTTACTGCCCCTATCCTCTAGTGCACCAGAGCAACATTCACCTTGCTTGAAGCACATTGAGGGTATTGCTATTTGGTTCAGTTTTTCATTTAATACATGTACAATTAGTGTGCAAAGCAGCTTGGAACAGGGCTTAGAAGGCCTGCCACGGAATCCAGGAGATCTGGCTTTGAAATTGGGGACAAGCGTAGTAACCAGCTACTCGAGACCCCAGGCAGTTCTCTTAAGTTTATAAGGGACAGAGCAGTTGTTTGGGCTGTGTCAAGTACGTCACAGAAGGAATTTCCACACTCGTAAAAAATAGGACATGTATTGTCAACTGCTTTTTTAAGACAAATTAGCCTGGCATCCTTAAAAACATGAGCGATTTGTGCTTCCAGATTCTGGTTTCCAGCTGCATTTATTCACATACCCTGAATTATTGGCCCTGCTACAAAAGTACATCAGGAGCCCTCCCTGGCCACTCAGCATGTGTCCACCTAACTCAGATTGTAATTATCCTTGGACCACTCTTAATCCTCGAGCTACCTTATAAAGAGACCTGTTAGCACTGTGTCGTTACTCGTTACACATAATTTCTGTCCACAGGCAAACCCTGGTGGGCAGGCATCTTTGGTGAAAATATCTGATGGCTCCTTGAAGTCTGTGCCAGCCAGCACCCCTCTCTCCAAGCCTGGGACCACCGTGCTGAGAGTGGCAGGGGGCGTGATCACTACCACTGCCTCCCCTGCTGTGTCTCTCTCTGCCAACGGAGTTGTTCAGCAGGTAAGGAAAGTTCCTGCAGGGCTGTGGGCACGGGTCCTGCTTTTGACCCCTCCCCTTCCTTTGGCCTTCTGAGGTGGTCGTTTGTGTGCTGAGGGTTTTAAGAGCAGAGGAAGAAGCACAAGCCCAGGTGGCACATGTAGTCAGTAGTGATTTGTCCTGGCGAGAATGACCCCCATCATTCAAAGGAAGTCAGCTCTGAGACCAGTGACTTTGTTAACAAGTTTGTTTATGGCAAAGTAGGAATGGATGGTTTTAATTGTGCTGCTGTGACATTGGTGGATATTAGATGAAACAACATCCCCGAAAGGTATTTAACAATAATGTGGCAACCTGGGCAAAATCAGTCAGTGGGACCCATTCAAAGAAAAATTGAGTATCTTAGTTTTTCTGTGGATGCTGTGAACAGTTCTCTACATCTGTAGGAGACAGAAAAACTAGAAATGGGTTTCAGCTAAATCAGGAGAAATGTGCATTTAATTTCAGAAAGAATCCCTGCCTGTCGCAGTGGTAAGCATCAAAATGGGCAATCAGGAGCTGTGTTGGGCCTTCACCAGTACAGAAGTTGGGAAGACTTTTTCCCATACGATTTAGAAATTTATCAGTTCCCCCAGGAGGGGTTCTGGTGGTTTCACTGCTAGTTGATGGGATATGAAACCTCAGAAAATCAGTACCCGATTGACTCTCTAGTAGAATCTCAAGCTCTGTCTTGTCCTTGGAGGACTAAGTGTGATCCCACTTCTTGCCCCTTGCCCTCCATCTCTGCCATTCCCTATCAGAAAGCCTGAAGGCTCATCCCATCTGCTCATTGATTGAGCCAGTGAGAGGACCGACCAGGGCTGTCTTTGGATGCTCCAAGGGCTTGCCTGGGGCATCCTGAGCATCACTCACAGGGCAGACAGCAGGGGTCTAAAAGCAGGCTCTCTTGGCTGAGGGCCTTTGATTTCCCTGCTGTAGGAGCTGCTAGGGGAGAAGTCTCAGCCCCCCTCTGAGGTCATCTCAGCTGCCAGGGGAGCTCCAAGACGCAGGGACTCCGTCAGTCATTATGGAGCAGGAGCAGACTTGGCAAGACCAGGGGATCTTGGTTTTGGCCCCAGCTCTGGCCACCACACCACACTGCCTTTTGTATGTTCTGATAAAAATACTGAGCTATGGAAAGGTCATATTCTCTCTCTTTCCCTTGTGTTTTTCCTGGTTCTACCAACAAGCAGTCAGAAGGAACGGCGTCCAGCTCAGCGTCAGCGGCGGGGCCCGGAGGGAAAGCTTGTGGACAGCAGTCTCTCTGTGTGACTCCGGCCCAGACAGGGCCCACGGGGGCCGCTAGGGCCGGAACCTCAGCTGTCATCAGCGCCACGTCTCTGGTGGGTGCAGCCGCCCCTGTCTCCGGCAAAGCCGCAGTCTCAGGTAAATGGCCTCTTCCCTGTCGGGCTGTTCTTGTCTGATCTTCAGAGTCTCCCAGATCTGTCTATGACCTGCTCACTCTGTCTTACTTGGGCGGCTCCTCCCATGGACTCTGCATTTGGGGTGCCCTCCCCTTGGGTCTGTGGACATTCTGCCTGTTCCCAGGTTCTCCAAGAGTTCCTCTGACCCCCCTGTCAGTGATGGTGCACTGTGAGATGAATTTGTGGGAGCCCAGCTAGGTTGGGGAGCAGCCGGGCCTTTGTTCGGTCATTGTCCACTATCCTCCAGCACCTCAGGACAGATCTCTCACCAGCTGGGTAGCCAGCTGACCTTCCTGAGCCTCAGCTCCCTCCTCCACAAAACAGGGACGATCAAAGCACGGCCTTTGGGGATGGGAGTAGAAGAGCTTCAGGGTTTCCAGCAGCTATCACACCTATTGCTCTTGGAAACAGGACTGCATCCATAGAATCAGAACCAGAGCAGAAGCCGCCCTTGGAAGCCATTTTGTCCTAACATGCCCCCTCCCCCATCTCATAGATGAGGAAACTCAGGTGGGGGGGGGGTTAGAAGGACTTGCCAGAAGGGTCCTGAGAAGCTGTCCCATCCCACCATCTTATACAGATGGGTCAGAGATCTCAGTGTGTGTGTTTGTGTGTGCACCTCTCACTTCACATGAGAATCCTAGCAAGCTGAGTATAGCTAAAGTTTTCATAGAGAAACTTCTGTTTCCTGGGAGTTGTTTGTTATGGTCTCAGAGAATCGACAAGCCTTAAAGAGCAGTGGTTTTTAATCCAGCCTTGCTGTTGGGTAGCTGTTTATCCAGAGAGTTGATTTTGTAGACCCTGTCTTTATCCTGTATTCCCTCTTTAAGGCTCCATTTCCTATTGATGAGAAATCTACGTCCCAACTGGACTCTGCATTGTGACCTTTGACTTCTCTGTTTCACTCAGGGTTTCCGACACTTTTCCCACTCATGACTTCTTGTCTGAGAAATTTTATATAACCCTAGGTATATAGGCATGTAAAATAGTATAGTAATCAAAAATTATTATAATTAGTATCAGCAAATATTATTAATCAACTGATAATGAATCAGATTTATTTTAAAACAATTCTTTGGCATACATATAATTTTTACTCTTTATTAAAGATAAAAGCAAACTTGCATACTAATGAGATGGATTTGCTTGTTTGTTTTCACATAAAGAATTAAATCTTGGTTCAATATTTGATACTTTTTACTGTTAACATTTTTTGCAATCCCCACATTTAATTACATGACCACAAATGGGGAACCCAACTTCTTTGAGAAGTTTTGGGTTCCAACCTGAGCCAAAAACTTCTTCATGTAGAAAACACAGAGTTTGAACTTAATCATTTTTAAGTTCTTTTCTAGTCCCCAAATTCTGTTGCTTCTAAGTAAGTCCCTGCCCATTTTTATTAATCATTTTTTCCTTAGTTAAATGGCTATAGTGACCCATGAAACCACAGAAATATAAAATGGCTAACAGCCTTGGACAGCTGTGGTTTCATGGTGACTGTGGTGGAAGGAAATGATTCTTAAAATCTCTATAAACATTAATTTAACACTTGACCCTCTTAATAGGTTTCAGATATGTATTAGTCATGTGGAGCCCAGACAAGTCAGGTAATCCCAGTTTGCTTCCGTCTGTTCCATGATATCAGATATCTGATCCTAAGAAATCAAAGAAAGAGGAAACTGATCTGTAAGAACAAAAATACTTCAGGGAAGCCTGGGTAGACTTGCAGGAATAGATGCCCAGTCAGGCAAGCAGAACTATTATAGAATAGTTTACATAATCACAACAGTGTTGTTAAGACCAAGAACTGCAAAAGACTGAAGGATTTTGATCATAACAGCCAAGCTTGCAGAGCATCCATGAGGAAGCACCTCTGAGAATGAGCTGAAGGCCTTCATTTGCAGAATGAGATGTTGGGTTTTTGGCCTTGGCTAGTGCAAGAATTTGTTCTGTTTAATTATACATGTTTATTTTTAATCTGGTAGAGGAGATGGGAATGAGAAAAAAAGATTTTATTTAAAAATGAAGTTAATTTTTTAAAAATTTTAAACGTAAATAAGAAAGAGGGTGCCCTAATTCGCTGTTGTTTTTAACTTGTGCCCAACTCTCCATGACCCCATTTGGGGTTTTCTTGGCAAAGTTACTGAAGTGATCTGCCATTTCCTTCTCCAACTCATTTCACAGAGGAGACAGAGTTAAATGACTTGCCCAGGATCACACAATTAGGAAGTGTCTGAGGCTGGATTTGAACTCAAGAGGATCAGCTTCCTGACTCCAGACCCAGCGCTCTGTGCACTGCATCACCTAGAGGCTGCTTCAATTTTAAAAGGAAAACTATATTGGAAAATATTGAGGAGCAAGAAATGGAAGAGACCAGAGGTTTATAGTCTGCTCACATCTGCACGTCATAAATGCTTGATTCAAGTCAGAAGGCTTCAGATGTAGTGCCACTAAATGGAATCCTAAAAATCAATTTAACTCTATCTTCATTGCAGGAAAGAGACTAGTTACAGATGCACCAGTTTTTTCCAAAAAGCCTTCTATGCGCAGTCAGCACATTGACTGGTGAAAGCAAATGCCAAAGTAGAAGGTAGAATCAAGATGAAAAGACACCAAATTTCCTTACACCTGACATGATTAAAATATTGATTCCAAAAACTGGAATATAGCAAAAATAGAGTGAATTGACTTGATCATCATTTTTGAAGAAGTTTGAACAATGCATTATAGTTATCATGGTAATAATAAATAAAATAAAGCCGGGGGAAGAATTGCAACGGTCAGAAAATATTTTATTTCCTTGCCAGAGGTGACACTATTTTATAGTACAAGCTTATTTTTTAAAAGTTTACATATTGAAGGCATTTTGAGGGAAGAAATGAGATCCTGATCAGGGGGAAATCTTGGGGGGCAGGGAGAGAAAAAAGAGACCAATGCCTAAGAAGTCATAGATTTGGCAGCTGGAGTGACAGTAAGGTTGCCAGTCTGGGAGCCTGGGCAGCTAGATAGAGCTCTCTGCATTAAGAGGGATGTTCAGAAGGGGGAAAGAGAACAAATGCTGTTTTGGACATGTTGAGTTTGAGATGCCTGTGAAACATCCGGGACTGGTGGTCAGGGGAAAGGTGGGGCCTGAACCTTCAGATCGGGGGGAGAGCCTATTGAGAGGTAATCTCGAAGCCCCCAAGAGCTGACCAGGTCACCAAGGGAGAGAGCGGAGAGCAGAGAGGGAGGGGAAGGGGAAGGTGGTTAGAGCGTCCAGGCTGAAGAGGCGCCAGAAAAGAAAAAGGGGGTAAGGGCATTTGAGATGACAGCGTCTTGAGGTCACCAGTCAGGTGGCTGTGGGCTTAAAAGGGCTTCCTTAGTGAAAAGAGCAAGTGAAGGCACTGAGCCTAGAAGGCTTTCTCAAGAGTTAGTCTGAGGGGCAGCTAGGTGGCGCAGTGGTTAGAGCACCAGCCCTGAAGTCAGGAGCACCTGAGTTCAAATCTGGTCTCAGACACTTCCTAGCTGTGTGACCCTGGGCAAGTCACTTAACCCCAACTGCCTCAGCAAAAAGCAAAAAAAAAAGACTTAGTCTGAGAAGCAGAGGCAAGAAAGAGTCATGGCCGGTAGGTCTGGGGAAGACGAGAGCATGTTTGTAGGAAGCAGCGAGGGGCTTGGAGAGATCCACAAAGGACGATAACTAAGGCATGGGAGTGGTGCGAGGGAGGGAAACCTAGGGCTGCCTGGAGAAGGGTTTCCCCAGGCAACTTTGGAGACCATCCTTAGCACTGTTCTGGCCATTTAGTTGTTGTCTCTTCCCAGTTACTAGAGTAAGATGAGGACCTTATCTCCAAACCCCAGCCAACAGCAGAGAAGAGCCTCTCCCAGGCAAGCGCCCTTCTCATTTCTTTGTCCAAACCCCCAGGCTCTCGTGTACACGCTGGCCAATGCACGGACAGAGACGGCATTTTAGCCTTTGCTGCCGGGCACCATGGCGCCCTTGGTAGTCTTTGCCCAGGTAGTATCTACAGTGCTGGCAGGTCTCCAGTCACAGTGAGCACTCTCATTCAGGCCCTCAGGCACTATGGGCACTCCAGGCAGCCCCCGCGCTGTCGCCAACATGATTTCCTTCCAGAGCCATCTGACTCTGGGATGCCCTTTCTCACCCAACACCAGAGGTTCCCCTTTGCCTCAACCACAGATGAGCTCTGTTTGGCTTTAAAAATCGATTATGGCTGCCTCCACCTTCCATCTCCAGGGAGTCCATTGGACGTGACTCCCCCTTACAGTTCTGTTCTCTGCCCTGTCTCCATGATGCTCTGAACTGTCCTGGCCTGGAGAGAGACATCCCTATATACAGGTTTATGCTGTGCATATTGCCACCTCTTGTCTCATTAGACTGTAAGCGATTTGCAAGAAGGGATCGTTTCATTTTGTTGTCCTGGTATTCCCGGTGCCAATCCCAGAGCCCCAGTTCCTTGGTATTTGACAAGCACATCTTTGGTTGGTTGGTTGATTGAAAGAATACCTTGTGGACGTGGCTTTTCAAACATTGAGGCGATCGGGGCCAACTCCAGTAGACTATGAGTGTAGAGAGCCACCTGATCCAGAGAGAGGACAGTGGGTTCTGAATGTGGATCACAACAGTCTTTTCACTTTTTTGTTGTTGTTTTTGCTTGCTTTTTGTTTTCTTTCTCATTGTTTTCCTTTTTGATCTGATTTTTCTTATGCAGTGTGATAAATGTGGAAATGCGTATAGAAGAATTGTACATGTTTGACCTATATTAAATTACTTGTCCAGGGGAGGGAGTGAGGATGGGGAAGGGAGGGAAAAAATTTGGAACACAAGGTTTAGCAAGGGTAAATGTTGAAAATTATCTTTGTATTTTGAAAATAAAAATCTATTACTAAAAAAAAAGAAAATATCTTGTAATTCTATTGAAGCTTTTCAGATTATATACTTGATGGATGTGAGGGCAGGTTGATTGGCTATGGTTTTGACATTTCTGTTGTATCAAAGCCAGATGTCAGCATTTATTAATCGCTTGCTATGTGCCAGCTACTATACTAAGTGCTGGGGATACAAAAAGAGGCAGGCAAAAGGCAATCTGTGTTTTTAAGGAGCTCGCAAGTCTAATGAGAGCAGCAACAGTCAAATGAATATGTACTACCAAGCTACCTGTGGCATAAATAAGAAGTAATAAAGGAAAGGCATTCAAATAGTAATAATAGTTGGCATCCTTACAGCTCCTACTATGTACCAGGCACTGTGCTAAGCACTTTGCAATTACTCTCTCATTTGATCTTCACAATAACCCTGCGAGGGACTTGCTGTTGTTAAGATCGTTTTTTTTAACAGATGGGGGAACTGAGGCAAACAGAGGTTAGGTACCTTGCCCAGCCCACAGAGCTAGGAAGTGTCCAAAGCTGGATTTAAACTCAGGTCTTCTTGACTCCAGGCTAGGTGTTCCATCCCCTATGCTGCCAAGCTGCCCCAGAGAGCTTGGGAAAGGCTTCTTGTAGAGGGTGGGATTTCATCTGGGACTTAAAAGGAGGCTGGGGGACACTAGTGCACAGAGCCAAGTGGGGGGTCTTCTTCGTGAAAGAGCCAGGAGCCAGGGACCTTCCTTGGAAGAGCCTGGAAAGGTGGGAGGGGCCAGCTAGTGCTGGCCAAGCAGAGCACTGGCCAGGATGGGCCTCGGGCGAGCTGTGACAGGAGCACATATGCTTTAGGAAGAGAGTGGTCAGGGCCAGGGGAGCCAGTGGTTACTGCTATAGTCCCAGTCCCCTCTCAGTCCCTCATGGGGAACTTTTTCTACTTTCAGGCCTGTTAAAGATCCATTCCAACCAGTCTAGTCCTCAGCAGGCTGTTCTAACCATCCCCAGCCAGCTTAAGCCACTCAGTGTGAATGCTGCATCCGGGGGCATCCAGACCATCCTGATGCCCATGAATAAAGGTAAAGCCTCCAGACATGGGCTCGAGACGGGAGCTTTTTCCTGGTCTTACTTTGAAAAGGGTGATTGGAAGGGATTGTGGTAGAGAGTTTTCACAGCTTATTTCAGGGAGTTTAGAAAGTAAATGGTTAGGATTCCATGGTACAAAATTTTATGGAGGATTTCCTCCCAAGAGGGATAAAGAGGGCTCAAGAATGAATTGCAAACAGTGCTGGTGAAGAAGAAGAGCTTCAAAAGCCCCCAAATAGGAAGGGCTGCCTTGAGGGGAAGTCATAGGATTCCATTGCAGGTGCTATAGACAGTTCCTGGGGAGGTTATGAAAGAACTTTTTGTTCCGGAAAGAGTAGAGATAGATGGATTTTAAATCCCTTCCAGCTCTAAGATTCTGGGATTCTGTATATTAATTCTCAGTGTGCTTTGCTTAGCAAAGAAATAATTCTCATGGTTTATTTGGAAGTTTTTCATTTTCCATTTAAAAAAAAAAGGATCATCTAATGAGATTCATAAACACTGACCATTTTACTTCTAGCCCAAGGAGAAGGAATCAGTAATGAACTCCATGTTGGCAATTCTAGCTTTAAAAAAAAAAAAAAAAAAGAGTGAGGAAGTTTTTGAAGTTTGAAATCTTTACTCAAAGGAAAGTTTTGGATTATCTGTGGATTAATTTATCTGGTCTTATCTCCAGCCCATATTACCACAGATAACAAACTTGGTACCACCCTGTAAATTTCTTAAAACCTCAGTAAAGTAAAAGGATTTTATTGATTTCTTTTCATCCAGAATTCATTCTTCTTTAAGATTAGACTAATTCTGATTGACACCAAAGGATAGCAGCATGTTGTGATCTTCATAGAAGTTCTTATAATGTTGGTTTTTGATGAGCAGTCCCTGAACAACAAATGGAAAACTCAACTGTGGAATAAGGGTTGGAGCTGATGCCCTAGCGCCCATGCTGTGGAGCACTTGGGCCTGATGGATTGTTCAGGGATGAGCTAGGGTGGGTCTTGGACCCCTAGTCATCGTCACCTAGCTTTGCTCCAAAGCTCACTCTTCTGTCGAGCTGCTTCTCTGCTCAGAGTTGGAGGGATGAGGGGAAGGTGTGACTGGTTTCAGGAGGATGTTTACCTTTGGGCTAATGGCCAGTGTAGGGGGGGAGGATGGCAGGCAGGTGGGGAGGCCCCAGCTCTGCCTAAGTGGCAAGGCTGGAAATCTGGAGCCCTGAAATTGAGGAAGGGACACGCAGTGTGAAATTTTTATTATCAAGCATTGCAATTCTTTTCTTTCACCCTTCAGTAGTTCAGTCATTGTCTGCCAACAAGACACCTGCCATGCCCCCTGTGGTGGCCCCCAGCTTGGCGGCTGTCAGCTCTCCTTCAGCCACTGTCACTAAAGGTAAAGTGTTTATTTTTCTTATTAAAAAGAACAGCACAAAGCTGCATTGCCATGGGCTTCTTCCATGTGGCGAGGTGTGGTAGACACTTGTAATTCAGGGCATGGTGACATGCTGAGAAGCGTGAGAAGGCTTGCTATTTGTGTGAGCCTTGAAGGATGGGTAGAATGGGAAAACTTGTGGTCAGTGGGAAAGGTTGGAACAACTCCTCCTAAGGAAGTCTGCAGGACCGTGCTGCCTTCTGCTTCCTGCCGGGAGTCCCAGAATCAGTCCTCAAAGGGAAGTGGGGGCTGTGGCAGAGGAGCCAATATGGAGGTCTCTTCTCTGAGATCTGAGGACGCATCCCTAGCTCCTCCTTTCTTGCTTTGTCCTTTTCCTTTCTGAGGGGTCATAGGGAGCTCCCGAGAGTTGTTAAGCTGGGAAATGTCATCATAAAAGTGGTGCTCTAAAAAGAGTGTGAAATGTGCAGTCTGGAAACCAGGCCTGCTTAGACACGGGCTTGATGAGGGCTGCTGGGGGTGACCTCGAGGGGCCGGCAGAGACATCGCTGGTCTCCACAAGCAGCCAGTCTCGAGCCCCTGGACCAGTAGCTGGGGAACGCCCCGGTACTTGGGTCATTCTGACCAAAAGACCAAGAAAATCGAGGTGAGCAGGGGGGACGTGGGGCAGGCAACAGTCAGAGAATGAGACAGTGATGCTTCTCGAGCACTGGGGGTGCTTCCATCCTAGCTGTCTCTGCCCGGGGGCTGCTCTGCCTTGGAGTCCCCACAAGGGAAAAGGCCTCACATGGGCCTTGGTCCTTGTCCTGACCGCTGCTTATCTCCCTTTGCAGTGAAGGTGGAACCAGAAACCACAGGATCAAATGGCCTCCCCCTGGTCTCCCAGGAAGTGCAGACAGAAGTGAAGACGGAAGAGACTTCTGAACTGGGGAACTATGCGATCAAGTAACATTTCCTTCTCTTTCTGAGAGCTTGGGCTGTTGGGGGGCTTCTGGGAGGGCATGGTGATGACATGGGTGTCAGCCAGAGCCCCCGACTCTTACCTCTGCCCTTTGCCTCGTTGCTTCATCCTTGGCTAAGATTCGTTCCAGCGGTCTGCTGCGTGATGTGAGCTGTAGCCTGGCCGTCATCTTTTAACAGTGATACCATGCGTGGCAGCTTGGGGAGATAACTTAAGCTTGCCCTTATGTCTCAGGCCTCTTTGCAGGAGATGAGAGCAGTCTCCAAGCTCATGAGGAGATTGCCCAAAATATTATTAGAAGCGCTTGGTGCACATTAAGTCATATGACCGTGCAAATACCAAACTAAACAAGCAACTTGGGCACTTCTTGGAAGCATCTTCCAATGCCCCAAATATCATTTATAACATTCTCACACCACCAGCAAAGCAGAGATGGAAAATGCCGAGCTTGAACCTAGAGGCCGGATTGAACCAGAGGATGAAGGCAGTTTGTAAAATAGCTCGGTTTTCTTCATGCAAGACACATTGAGCTAAAAGATCCCCTGGAGAAAGCTAAGGCAGGTGTGTTAAAGAGTAATCGGCATCCAGAGCCAGAGCTCCATCAGAAGAATATTAGAACAGCTAATGCCTGGGGGAGGCCATTCTTCACCTAGTAAAATGGACGGTAGATTGAGAAAGGCAGCCTAACAAAATTCTGCACAGCACTAATTAAAAACAAGACCCATGACCTCAAACAGTCTGGGCTTACTGATTAAAGCAGGTGGGCCAAGGAAATGGTAGAACCTGGGAAGCATAGGACTTAGGCTGCAAAAATTTACACTTCCTGAATACTTAGGTGTGATCAGGTGTCCAGAATTCTACCCTTCATAAACTAACTAATGACAGATTTCCAAACGACACTTGAAAAATTCATCACAAAGACTATAGTCTTTATCACAGACAGAACAGTCGCCCATGATTATTTAGACCTGGCATAGTTAAAAGAGCAATTTAATAAGAATGGTGGTTTTTAATGATACATTTTATTTTTTACATAATGTATATTTTTATCTCGCCTACATTCCCTGTTTTCCTCTTCTAGCAAGCCATCCCATAGTTAAAAAAAAAAAATTGTCTCAAAGCATTTTTTAAAAAGAAAGAAAAAAAGAAAGAGAAAAAAAAATTAAGTAAAATCAACCAAAACAAGGAGAAACTCTTTTTATAGGCAGTCTCTTATACCAGCTGACCCTTCTGTTCCTGCAAAAAAGAAGAGTATGAGCTTCATGAGGGCATGGTTAGCTTTCAACAGAGGGCCAGGCACATACTAAGTGCTTAATAAGTGTTTATTTTGAGTCAAGTTCAGGGCCAGTCTTTATTCTTTGTGATTTTGGCAGTATTCTCTTTCAATCATTTTGTGGTAACTTTTCTCTCCACGTACATTGTTAAGAATGACCTTTTAAATATGCTTCACCATACCAAGTCTCCAAACTACATTTCCTAAGAAAAATTGCCTTCAAAGTATAAAGACTTAGTGGAAAATCATTTGGGAGTAGGATGAGCCTTGTATGAAATTACCCCCAAGTTGCTTTCAGCGAGCCTTCAGAAAATGAGTTTAAAAATATTTTCCATTTCAAGAAGCAGTCATACCCTGTACTAGCACAGTGACAGCCTGACCCGGGACCATGCTTATTGGAATGAGATGATGAGGGTAATGGCCGCCATTTTTACATAGCTCTAAAAGATTCAGAAAGCATTTTTATACATTCTCATTAACATTCTTTTATTTTCAAGGATGGTCTATAACAATAATTATAATAATAATAACCTACTAAGACTTAATCCTGCCATTTTGTTTATTACCACCTTAAATCCAAGTTAGGAGCTGTTTAACATCTTTGAGCCCTGGCTTCCTCCTCGTAAAAAGGGTGAGGGAGAGCCAGTCCGAGCCCTGGATCCTAGATACTCTGAGCTTTCTAGATTGGAGTTGGTGGCTCCAGAAAGAAAAGCCTGTGAGATGTGCTCTGGTGTCTGCATCTGGCTCATCCTGATGCTTCTGCTTCTTGGGTGTCACAAGCTGTTAATATTCCTCCTTTCCAAATGTGAAACTACCACCTAATTGTTCTTCTCCCCTCTGTATTTTGAAATATGTTAGAACAGTAGAAAGTATGGACTTTGAATTGAGAGCAGCAGACCCTTACTTAGCATGTGTAGCCCCAACTTCCAGGAGTGTGGTGAGAATTAAGTAGGATAACTGCTGAGCGCTACGTGAATGAGAGGCATTGGTTTAGAACCCCAGCCACCCTGGGATAATGTGTGTTCATTGTTCCCAGGTTTGTATACCATCTGAACCCAGTATTTCTCATGGGATAGAACTTTTCTGGTGTAATAACAGGTATTTTACACTATTTTCTGGCTATATAGTAGAAAATCAAGACCAAGTGAAATTATGAGGGTGCTCAAGTAATTACTATTCCCAGGGGTCCCAACATCTGGCAGAGAATAGGAATCAAAAAATACTAATTTCCCTTTTGGAAAAGGATCTGACAAGTGGGATGTTTTCCCCCTTATTTTGGTAATTTACCAGGAAAAAAAAAGTCTTACATCTAATGAGACTTAAAACTAATATATGGGATTTATTGCTTTTTTTTTTTTAATCCCTTATAGCATAGAACATTTAGAAAATACCCAACAACTTCTAACTGCTATAGTAAAGAAGATCCCATTAATCACTAAAAAGGGTAAGTAAATAATAATGAAAAGATAGTTGTTTTTCTTTAGACTCTGCACTAAGCCCATTGAGTTTAATTTAAATTAATAGTACCGCCTTTTTATTTTGTTTTGTTTTTTAATTTAATCAGATAAAAGTTGTTGGGCAGCCAGCTGGTCTTTTATTCTTTCCTTTGTCTCTGACCTGGGAAAATAGAGTCTATGTTTATTGTTAGAGAATAGTTTTGAAATTTATCAACAGCATTATTTTTCCCTGGCTTCTAATCTTTGACACTTAATGATCATTTAAAGAGAAAACCAGAAGCAAAAAGAAAACATGGCAATAAGGGATTCTGTGCTTATATTTGGAAAAAAACTTTTAGTGTTTCATAATAGTATTTATTCTCTTGGTTATATATTATATTTGTAAATTGCAACTATAAATCCAAGAAGAATTCTATCTTTGTGATCCTGGTATTAGGCCCCCAAATTATTCCAATCCTTAAAGCACTTTAATCATTAAAAGTGTTTGGCCTACTTGGTTAGGCGGGCAACCCTAAGAGTTACCTGTACTCAGCATTGATGATTTGATAGGTCCAGATCATTCTTCAGCCAACACTTAGGAAGTGTTCAATATCCTCTGCTTGATTCTGGAATGATGCAAAAGTTGACCTGATATGTGAGGGCCTGTGAGAAATGACAAAAGTTGTACATAGATAAATAACGTGATGTTTGTCAGGAGAGAGAGAGGTAGCTTTCATCTGGTGAGATTAGGAAAGGCTTTCCGGGGGAGGTGACCTCGGAGAGGGGTGTTGAAGGTGAGACGGATGGAGAACTACGTCAGAGATGATGGAAGTGTGGAGGGGGTTTGGGGACAGGCCATTCTGGTGGCTAAGGCGGTCTTTCACAGAGCTGGGAAGATGGATTAGGGTCAAGTGGTGGAAGCTTTGGGGTTTGCGCTTCACTGAGTGGGGGACGGAAGACCTTTGGGCAGAGCTGCAGTGGAGGCAAAGGAGCCAGGCAAGACGCGCTCCCGTTCCTTTCCTGAAAGTGCGCAGCTCTCTGGGTCTCTTGTCAAGGGCGCACACTGACTCCGCCATCCTCTTCCTGAGATCGCTCCTGTCCTCTTGTATCTCACATCTGGAAGGACTCTTAGGGAAGTAAGGCCTTGAACCTGAATTCTTGGCATTGACATTCTCCTTCAAGTCCGAGTTCAGAGGTCACTCGAATTCAGACTCTTTATCTTTGCTTGTTGCAAATATCTTGAGTTGAATAGATTTCCTTCCTCAGCTAAAGTGAGTTCTACAGTGGGGCAGGTGCGTGAATGTTGGCGCCTGCCTCATCCCAGTAGCATCAAGTGAAATGGTTCCAAGGGACTCAGGAGCTGGCTTCAGCAATTCACATTTGGCTAGGATCTTTTTTTTTTTCCCTTAAAATTTTTATATTTTGTTATTGGGAACTTTAAAACACCAGCACACATGGATATTTCCATAGATGACGAAACAGGAAAAAAAAAAAAAAGAAGAATGTATATCAACAGTGACTCTCTTGCTCCAGCTTTTTTTTTTAGAACAGGATAAGTTCTCTATGTTAGTTTTCAAAGCTGTCTTGCTTTTCTGAGTCCCCCTTTGAATGCTTCTGTTCTCTTCTCTGCATTTTTTCTTGACTATCTGGACACTTTGTTTTTTCCCCAATTTTGAATTCTGAATTTAAACATCAGTAAGCACTTCTGTATTTGAGAGCACATTATACGTAAAATTGTACTTCTCAACTCTATCCGATCTACTTTTCTTTTTTCTTTAACATTTTTATTATACAGTATATATATTGTTACTAACAATATGATTTTTAAACTACAAATGGTGTCCACTTTAAATCCTTTGCACTTAGAACATTTTTTTCCATGATGTGCTTTTCTAAAGTACATTCATTCCCAGTGACAGTAATATCAATAACTTGCCTTGAATCTTAACCAAAACTTAATTCAGACTTTGCTGGCGGTATGCTTTCTAGGTGAAGATGCCAATTGTTTCTGTGCAAGTTCTGTGGAGCAGTATTATAGTTGGAACATTGGGAAACGGAGGGCAGCAGAGGTAATCCTGTCTTTATCTATCACCAGGGTATATCAAAAAACCATTTGGAGAGGAAAGGTAGCAACTCCTTCAAACTCTGGCTGCCAACCTGCTGCCTCTTTGGAGCTCAGCATGAGGTTCTTTACACAATACTTTGGTTAGATGCTTTGTGAAATTATATTTTTCCCTTATACCAAAAAATATCACATTTGGAAAAAACCTCTTAGATATTTACTCTCTAACATAGAATTAGGGTATCTAATTTCCCCATCCCAAAATGGCAGAAACACAGTTGCCATTTTAGAATTTTCATGTCTTCTGGTGTTTATGAATTAGAGAATATAAATTCCATCTTTTTTCCCCTAGTGGCAACGAGCAATGACAATGAGAAAAGTCTTACAAGAAATACTGGAGAAGAATCCCAGGTTTCACAATGTGACGCCCCTCAAAACCAAGCACATTGTCCATTGGTGTCGTTGCCATGGTTACACTCCACCAGACCCAGAGAGCTTGAGAAATGATGGTGATTCCATTGAGGACGTACTGACACAGATAGACAGTGAGCCAGGTAAGAAGCTAGCGAAGGAAGGCTGAGTCGCTTCCATCTCAGAAGGAGCGAGGGATTTGATTTCTGTCTTCTTGCCACATCCCCAAGAAAAGGTCCTGCCTCCTCATGAGGGAGTGCTCGCTTTCTGGGCAGTCACTTCCACTTTTGGACAGCTTCAGTTGTTTAGAAGTCTCCCCGATATCAAACCAGCATTGTCCTCTCTGCATCTTCCACCTATTTTTCTGAACTCTGCTCTTTGGAGCCCAAGCAGAGTAATGTTCTCCCATGTATAACCATTAAGATACTGAAAGAGGTTACGAGATTCTCCCTAAGTCTCTTCTTCTCCAAACCGAACATCCCTTCAATTGTTCTTTGTGGCAAGTTCTCCAGTTTTCTTACCATCCTTACTACATTCTTCTGGATAATCTCCAGCTTATCTTTCCCCAAAGGTGGTCCCAAAACTGAATATAGTTTTCCCTTTGTGACTTGACCAAAGCAGAGGACAGCTACCACCCTGTTTCCTCCTTCCTTTGGGACATTCCTTCTCTTGTGACTCTCCACAGTCAAGATAAACATTTACTTTTTTAACTTGGATATAACATGCAATCTCTAAAACCTGCAGATCTTTTTCACAGAAACTTTTTTTTTAAGCTCAAATACAGATTTTTATATTTTGCCCTGCTTAAATTTCATCTGATTTGATTTCATCTGATCCATCATTCTAATACCTTGTTTGGATTCAGTTCTTTCGTCCAGAATTTTGGGACGTCCCGGAAGCATCTCCTCCTTCAGCCCATTTTGACGAGCAGTGCCATCTCTGCTTTCATCCAGGTCACTGATGAAAATGTTGAAAAGTACAGGGCCAAGCACAGGTCCCTGGGGCATTCTGCTTAAAGACCTTGACCTAGGTTGACATCCATCAATTCATGAGTACATTTGTAAGCCAGTCATCCAACTAGTTCCAAACTCAGCTAACCATACTAGCATCTAACCCATATCTTCATCTCCTCCACAGGGATAGTGTGGAGAGGCTTTGTTACACATTTTGCTGAAAACTAAGCGTACTTTGTCTACAACTTTTCTCTAATCTGTGAGCCTAATTATCCCGTCAGGAAAAAGATATGAAGATAGTATGGTATGACCTGTCCTGTGTAAAGCAATATTGCCTCTTCACTCGAGCAGTGGAGATTGTACACCTTCTGAGCCTTACTATATGGTTTTTGTGAATGAATTACTGTGGCCAAGAATATTGAGCCAAGATTAGGCCCATTTTGTTCTCACAAGACTTAGCAGTCTGCCTACAGGTATTGTTTCTCCTCCTCAAAGAACTCTGTAAATATGGATTGTTTTTTTTTTTTCATATCATCTTCTCCATGACCTCACTTCCATCTCTCTTTGTGATTTTGATCTATGTATTCACCTTTGAACTTTTACAGTGTAGCTCAGTAGAGTATCTGCTAAGCCCCTAACATGCACCAGTCACTGTGCTAGCTGAGCAATGGGGACGTAAATCAAAGAGTTTCCATTCCAGTGGGGAAAGACAACCTAGAAAAGGAGTGGGAAGGACGCTCGCTGCAGCTTGGCTGGAGACGTCCAGGAAATGTGATGGAGGCCTGGAACCCAGCAGTCCAGAGCTGAATGTGGACACGATGACTGGAGTTGGAGGGAGTGGATAGCCTCTAGTCTCCCCAATGGCTGGAGATGGAGTGGGTGGATAGCCTCTGGTCCCTTCATTCCCATTGCTTTCCAACCATTTCCATTCAGATGTAGCTTCATCACTCACTGTCATACTCAGCTCCCAAACTAACTTTCCCTGACTCCTTTCCTTCTAAGTTATCTTTGACTCTTCCTTTTCATTCCATCTTCATGTCCAGTGACCAGTTCCTAACACAGAAAGTGTCTTTCCCACATCCCCCATCCTTTGTTCTCATTGTCATCGCCATCGAGAACCTTGGATTCCTGGATTTCAAGTCCATGACTTGTCTCTTGCCTCCATTTGACTCATCTTGCATGTTCCCATAAGGTAATTTTGCTAAAGTGTCATGTTTCTAAGGATCCCTGCTCAAAAGGCTTCAGTGTTTGACCGTGGGTTGCAGAATCAAATCTGGACTGGTCTTCAGAGCTCCCTCCCACATATCTGCCCTCTGCTTGGTTGGGTCTCTTACTTCCCCACAGAAATGCTCCCAAACATTTTACATTCTTTTCCTTTTTGTGTGTCTTTTTCATGCTGTTTCTTCTCCTCTGCAGATCTCTGTTCTTCCCACTCTCTGACTCCTCCTACCTATCCCTCCAGGTTTGGTTTAATTCCTGTCTTCTTTACAAAGCCCTTTTGGAGCACTTGGGTCCATAAAATTCTTTTCTTCTTTTCAGATTCTTTGCTGTTTACTGTCTCTGCCATTTTTCATTGTTTTTGCCACTTAATCCCTATCATGTACCACTTTGTTTTGCTTTTTTTTTTTTTTTTTTTTAACATTCTTCCCAATCATGATTATAAGCTCTTAAAGTTATGGATCATATCTTATACTTCTTTCCATCCTCCACACTGTCTCACACAGAGTAAAGATTAAATATACATGATTAATTTTTGCATTATATGACATCAAAAGCTCTTTTGAGCTGGCCATCAGTAGACAAAACTTTGGACAAGTCATTCCATCTATCTGATCCTAATTGTCTTCTCTGCATAATGAGAGGATTGAACTAGAGGATTGCATCTCCATGTCTCTTTCCAGCTCTGTGATTAATGTTAATGCTTTCTATAAGTCAACATGGGAAAAAAAAATTGGCCCAGTTCTGCATTATATGCATATGTATATGTATATGGCTCCATTTGAGCAAAGATTGTAGCCCTGTGGTTCATAGAGGAGATTTAGGTGCCTCTCACATTCACAGCATTAATTGAAAACTTAGAAGGGACCAGAGAGATCTTCTAGCTCAACCCTCTGAGTCCATGTTTCCTCAATTCCCTAGGCTCTTGCTCCTACTTTCTTATCTCTTAGAGGCTTGGGGATGAATATATGGAAGAGACTTGTATTGTTGCTCCATCATACGACTCCTGACTTCTCATTTAGAGTGTCCATCATCCTTCAGCACCGCTGACGATCTCTGCCGAAAACTGGAGGGTCTACAGCAGTTTCAGAAAAGAGAGCCTGAGAATGACGAGGAGGTGGACATTCTCAGTGTCACTGAACCCTTAAAAATAAACATCAAGAAAGAAAAGGAAGAGAAGCAAGCAGGAGTGAAGTTCTATTTGGAGACGATGCCCGCGTCCGAGTTTGTCAGCGACACAGCACAAAAGGTAGAAGAGCTAACGAGGAGCAGGCTGTCCCTCCCTGGGCATGTGCCCCTAGGGCATAGAGGAGGCACTTCCTGTGGGTCACAGGGCACTTGGGGAGATCCTCCCCGGGGTGAAAAGCAGCCACTGACCCCCCATTGTCCAGAGGGAAGCGAAATGCAAGGGTCAAAAGTGGCTCCCTCACTCTTGACCTCTGAATTTGATTCCAGTGCCTCTAAAGGGTCAGAGGCCCTCTTGTCTGACTTCAAGCATGTTATTCTTTGCAGGAAGGCTATACGACTTTGACCTTTGAAAAGTAGACAGTGCATTTATTAAGCACTTTGGTGCCAGATTCTAGGCTAGTTAAATGCTCAGGATGCAAATGCAAGCAGAACTGTTATTGCCCTCAAGGAGTTCACATTCAAAGTAGGGGCAGGCAACAATTAGAAGGAAACTGGAAAAGGGGGCTTGTGACTAGACCATAATTTGGAGCTAATAGTTTAGGAAGTGAGGTGAAGATTTGGTTCTGAGCGAGGTAGGCAAAGACTCACTTCTGAGAGCCCTGGATGGATCCCAGTGAAGTCTCCCAAGTTTCAAGGGTAGCTAGAATGGTTTAGAGTGAAGGTCAGCCAAACTTTAACTAGCCCTAGATTAAACTGGAACATGGGGAAAACCTCATTTTTTCATGTTAATTTTTCCATTGATATTAATTGATTCCCTCCACTAAGCTGTGTTTCATTTGGAATGAGCACTTTGTTTATATGGAACGGATGAGATTTCTTCTCTCTCTACTCAGATTGGAATCACCCTCCAGCCTGTGGAACTTCACAAGAACACATATGCATCTGTTGTTGAGGATATGATTCTAAAGGTAGGCAGCCATGAGCTAGAAGGAAGCTTCTTTTCCTTAGTAGCCTTCATATCTCCTTATCCTGAAAAGTCCCCCTCCCTTGTGGATGCAGGTCTTGTGGCGTGGGGGAGTTATCACACACACCTTAGTGTAGACAGCTTTGTCTGTGACCCTTTCTTTTCCCCACAGACAGTCCTTTCATGATTTCTTCACATGGTTTCTCATTGGGTTTTCCCAGTAAAGACCACCCTCTTCTGGTCTGTCTGAAAATCAAAGCTCAGTGCCGGGAGGCTGTGATCTCCCAGAAAGGGTAAAGGGTTTCCCCAATCCTTTTCCAAAAACCATTCTTCTCATTTGCAATAACTAGTCTTTGCACACTAATCACTGGATTCCTCTCTAATGGTGGGGTCTCTGCAGGGCCTTTGTGTTCTTCTTAGATAGCAGCCCACTTGCGTAGAAGGCCAGGCCTCCTGGATGCCTTCATTCTTAGGAGCGATGGAATCTCAAGTTTCAGTTCTTCTTACCCTGGCACTTTTCCTCTCTTAGATGAGAAAAATGTTCCACTTGTTTTATAGATTTCCACCCAACATTTTTGGATATTTGCTTGATTTCTCTGACTCTCACATTGCTGCCCTTTTGGATCTGGGGATCTGTTAAATTCTTGATTTCCATTTTGTTGATTAGTGGGTTCCAATTACATAGATTTTTTCATTTCAAATTATAAAAAATGTGATGTGGTTGCTTCCTGATAAGCAAGTTAGAATATTTTTCCATTGGTTTGTCTTTTCGTTTTAAAATGTAAACCATTCCAATGCACGAAAAAAATGTTTATACACACGCATGAATATATTTTTAAAATATATGATGTTTTTCAAGAAAAATGCTCATTTGCCCAAAAAATCATCCTGCTTCATCATTTTCAAGAAACATGAGATCCAAAATTCAAATCTTTGGTAATTTTATGGTCTTTAGGGCCCTGTATTACCACAAGTGGTAGTCAGGCTGACAAATAACAGGGTTTTCTGTTACAGGCCACTGAGCAACTAGTGAGCGACATCCTGAGACAGGCTCTGGCCATTGGGTACCAGACAGCATCTCACAGCAGGTAAGACCTTATTATCTCTGTCAGTCACGTCAGATATAAAAATAAAAGCAATTGGACAGGACGTCAGAATGTCTTAATCTGGAGTTCATTGCAATAGAAAACATCCACGTGTACCCTTAAAAGGTTTCTGTTCTAACCAGCCACTTCTGGTTAAGGGGCATGCCCAGCCCCCATCTGGATTTGCAGGATGTAATTAGAGAAATGGCCATTTGGGGCCCAATCCCCCTCCTCCAGCCTTCTTTCAGAGGGACAGAAGAATACTTTATGCCCCTCAGTGAGTGGCCATCATAAATTCCCCTGTCACCTGAGGATTAATAAATCTGGGTCAGCAAGAAGTGCTCACAGCTGGGCAGCTTCAAGAGCTTCCAATCTTGTTCTCCAAATATTGTCAGGGGTTTTCCTGCAGTTATTCCAGTAGCTTTGGCTCCTTTGTCATCACAGCTCTTTTGTGGGAAGGACATGGGCTGGTGACATCCTTCCATTGAGAAATTCATTGATTCAGGTCATGAGTTACTTGGGTTAATTATTTCTCGTAACATCCTTTCATTCCTTTGGTACAGGGCTCCAAGAGAAATCACAGTGATGAATATTCATCAGGCCATCTGTAATATTCCTTTTCTTGATTTTCTCACTAACAAACATATGGGAGTATTGAGCAAGGAGCAATAAACTGAAGGTGCCCCCAGAAAAAATAGGGTGATGGGAAGACTCAGCCAGAGCCTGGGAGTTGACCCCAACACGAGCGCCTGGGTCCATGCTCTTCACCACTTACTAAGTGAGTAGTGAGTGGATCAACAAACTCTTTCCAATTGGATTTAATTGGTTGATGTGAAGATTCGAGAGCATGGGAGAGCCAAAGCTGGAATGGTGGAAGTGTCCCTGGGTATCTTAAGGCAGCCTTATTTGCACTGCCCCTCTGGAGCCTCCACGACCTATGCAGGGTCTCTGGGGAAGGCCATGCGGGTCTGGCTGTGCACTGGGCACCATCACTGGGCTCCGGGCTAGTGGGCAGTTTCCCCCTGTTGTCTTGGGAGAAGAATTGTTCCAGAAGTGATTAACAGGAAGCTCTGGTGGAGGTGCCGGTGGCCTTGGGGAGGGGCAGCTGCTGTGCCAGGACCTTCACAAGTGGTGATTTGGACGGTGAGCTGAGTGGGACTTGCTGCAGCAATCTGTGGGAAGCCCCTTGGGATTGCACAAATGGCCCCACACAGGAGAGAAGGCTTGCCCACACTTTTCTCTAAGCAGACTCCAGGGCATGTCCTGAGCTAGATACAGACTGGTAAGAAATTTGAGCATTCCAGTCATGAGCACCCAAACACTGATTGGTGGGGATTAGCAGCCAGCAGCCAGAAGTCTTGGGCCTGAAGCAAAGGCAGAAGCAGCTAGGAGTCATCCTCTGAAGCTTGATCAGCCGGTTTGTCCGTGTGGGCAGCTTGCTCCCTTGCAGCTTGCAGGGGCTCCCCTTTTTCTGTGCACCTTGTTCACAAACAGCATCCGCAGTGTGGGTGTGTGCTGACAGGCTTGCTCAAAAGTTGTTCGTTTTTTAGGGAAAACCCCCAAAAAGGTCAAATGGAAAGGATTCCTCATTGGAGAGGAGACTGAAGTAGACATTACAGTCCCCCTCCGTGCCTAAGAGCCTTTGATGAGATGAGTTCTCTGACAGATCTCACTTCCCAGGAAAAAGAAACAATGCAAAAGCGTACCTGCTGGTGTTTATCCAGGGGAGGAAGACAAAGGAAGTCCCTCAGCTTTGAGCAGAGACCTCACAACACCCCAATGATGACCAGAGCAAAGCCCAAGAGAGACCAGCAGACAAGGAAGAGCTTTTTATTTAGCTGCAGCTCTGGCCTGATGCCCAGGGCACGTGGAAGGCAGCCGATGCAGCTGGTCGCATCCCCCAGTCCATATGGGATGCCAAACAGAGAGGCGTCCATCAACAAGAGCTGGCCCCCATCGGCTCTGGAGGAGACCTCGAGCCTCTGGCATCTTATGTGGCCAGAAGCGAGCATCCATCCAAACGTTTTCATGAGCCCAGGCTAAGTGGCTGAGTCAGAGGAAGGTAAGGGAGGTCCCAGGTGGAAAATTAAGTGAGGGGCCCATTGATCACAACGCTCTTGCTGGAACATGTGATCCAGCAGTCAGAGGAGAGGAAAAAACCATTTGGTACAGTGCATGCTCAGAACACTAAATACAAATCATTTAACTTGCAAAGACTCAGAATATTTTAACAGTTACAGGAACCCCCAAGAATAGCAGACATATATTTGGATTCAAAAGAAAGTTTTCTCTAGAATCTTGAAAATCTAAGATCTAGGGGAAAAGGATGCAGTTGGTCCATGGCAGACCCAAAGGAAAGCAAATCCTTTCACTGAGTGGGAGAATATAGTAAACATGTTTTCAGCAAAGGAAATATTCAATAATTAAATTATGTGTTAAGACTTCCCCAATGTATTTGTATGATAATGTGTAACATAACTGTGTAATATATATGGATACAATAAATTTTTTTTTAGTAGCTGTGATGGGCTTATTTGACTCTGAAATATGGGTGTTTGAGCATTTTTTAAAAGAGACATTCAGGTCCAAATAGCTTTACCATCCTGGTTTTCTCTTTTTCATTATAGTAAACTTTTTTTTTGGGATTCAGTTTAAGTTCATAACAACAGACTAGTCAATAACTCCAGTGGCTGAAACACTGAAGTCCTCTTTGGAGGCATAATGCAGGAGGATCTGGGAAGAAAAACAAACCTCTGCCTGAAGCAAGCTTTTCCACCTTCCCTCTCCCCAAGAAATAATGACCCAATTTAAAAAAACTTGGCAAAACAAATTTGCCAGAGGGAGAAGTGGGTTTTCCTTGTAAGTTTTCACTTTTGAAAAGTTTTCCTCCTCCAGAAAACTAAACTGTCAATTCAGCGGAGGGATTGAAGAGGAAGAAATAGCTCCATAGAGGAATTTGAGGTTCCAGAGACTGGCTGGGCTTGTTCTCTTCGCCAGGGAGTCCTCATAGTCAGCTTGGGGAAAAAATACCGAGCAGCATTTGGGTATTATTTTTTAGGTGTGATTGATGTGTATAAACCCATCCGAAGCATCGATTTGCATGGAGCCATGTAATTCTCCTACAGAAGCTAATCACACAGATATGTAGGTCCCATTTTTTCCAAGAAAATCCTGCCTTTAAGCAGAGAACAAGTTTACTGGAAAAACTTTGCAAAGACAACATCCTTTATCGTATGTACCCTGGTTTAAAAAATAGAGTTATAACTGAGACTTCTAGTAAATGACCCAAATGACCCACGGGAATTAATTGTTAGGAACTAGATTTACTCTGATTACCACTCAGTATGTTGAGAGTTGTAAATGGATTTTATCTTCCCTGTTGGATTGTGAGCTCCTTGGGGAGACAGCTATGTCTTGGACATCTTAATAGCCTCCAGACCTGGGACAATATTAAGGCATCGATTCACTAACAAGAATTTATTATGTACTTCTGTGTTTCAGGCATTCTGCTACAGTCTGGGGATACAAGTACAAAGAATGAAACAATCCCTACTTGCAGAGAACTTATATTCAAGTGTGTGAGACAAGTACTTACAAACACGTGCACATGCACTCACACATATAAAGTTAATAAATCCACTTTGTATGCATAAGTTAAATACAAATGTTCCCTCTATAGGATCATCAATATAGAGCTTCATCTCTTTGCTCACATTAAGGGCCACCTACATGCTAGGGGCTGGAATTACAAAGATAAAAATAAAACAGCCGCTTCACTCAGTGTGAGCAAAGTGTAGGCATAGAAAAGGAGCAGTGGATAGAAGTTGCTGGCAAACAACTATGGACTTTATAATAAAGGAGAAATTTCCTGATAATTAGATAGATTCAAAAGTACAGGCAGGGCAGCTAGGTGGTGCAGTGGATAGAGCACTAGCCCTGAAGTCAGGAAGACCTGAGTTCAAATCTGGCCTCAGACACTTAACATGTCCTAGCTGTGTGACCTTGGGCAAGTCACTTAACCCCAATTGCCTCAGCAAAAAAAAAAAAAAAATACCGGAAACTCTCTCCAGGAGCTTGGTAGAAGTCACCAAGAAAAGATTGATAGACCCTTATTCAGCTGTATTGCACAAGGATCCTTTTTATATTTGGGTTGGATGTGGTGGTGACAGAATCCCCCTTCTAACTCTGAAATTCTGTGATAAAACTAGGTACACAATTCATTCAAGATCATTTGGATGGGAAGAGAGCATCAGTAATAGACATAATTTGGTGCTTTAAGATTTGCAGAGTTTCACAATACTTTTTTTTTTTTTTTTTTTGCTTTTTGCTGAGGCAATTGGGATTAAATGACTTGCCCAGAGTCACACAGCCAGAAAGTGTTTAGTGTCTGAGACCAGATTTGAA
>JAJPUD010012695.1:23236-48032 GCA_023553655.1 Myrmecobius fasciatus | reverse complement strand
GTAGCAATAAAGTTCTCAAGAGACCTTTCCTTTTTACCTTTTTATGCATCTCTTGAGTTCTGTGTTTGGGTGTCGAATTTTTTGTTCAGATCCGGTCTTTTCATTAGAAATAGGTGAAATTCACCTATATCATTGAATGACCATCTTCTTCCCTGGAGGATAATGCTCATTCTAGCTGGATAGGTTATTCTTGGCTGTAATCCAAGTTCCTTTGCCCTTCAGAATATCTGGTTCCATGCCCTTCGATCCTTCAGTGTGGAAGCTGACAAATCCTGTGTGATTCTAATTATTGAACCTCGGTATTTGAATTGTTTCTTTCTAGCTGCTAGCAGAATCTGTTCCTTGGTGCTATAGTCCTGAAATTTAGCCACGATATTCCTTGGGGTCTTAATTTTGGGGTCTCTTTCAGGAGGTGATCGGTGAATTCTTTCAATGGTGATTTTGCCCTTTGATTCTACAATCTCAGGGCAGTTTTCTTTCAGGATTTCCTGGAAGGTAGTGTTTAGATTCTTTTTTTCATCATGGCTTTCAGGAAGTCCAATAATCCTTAGATTGTCTCTCCTAGATCTATTTTCTAAGTCAGTTGTTTTTCCTAGGAGATATTTCATATTTTCTTCTAATTTTTCATTTTTTTTTTGTTTTTGTTTGACTGATTCTTGAAGTCTTCTTGAGTCATTCACTTGCATTTGTTCAATTCTTATTTTTAAAGTGTTGTTTTCTTCAGTTACCTTTTTAAGCTCCTTTTATAACTGGCCAATTTGTTCATTGCACTCTTTTTACACTTCACTAATTTTATTTTTTAATAAATTGGTGTCTTTTTCATATCTCTTTTTCAGGGCATCATATCCTTCTTGCAAGATACTGTATCCTTCTTGCACTGATTTCAGTTTATTTTCCCATTTATCCTCCAGCTCTCTTTTGAGGTTCTTTATGCAGTCTTCCAGAAAGGCCTTTTGAAAAGGGGACCAGTGATGGTCCTGGCTGATGTTCTCTGGATTTTTGTCTAAAGGGACCTCTGGCTCTGGGGTAGTTTCTTTGCCTTGATAAACGCTGTCTATGGTGAGAGCTCTCTTTTGCTTCTTCATCATATTTTTTTTAGACAGCGTGGATATCTCTTTAAGGTAGGGAAAAAAAAAAACATCGGCTGCAAAAAGCTTTGCCCTGGGGCACTTCGGCGAGTTGACTTAAGGTGCTGGGCCGGTGGGGGCTAGGACTAAGTCGGAATTACTCCTTAAACAAGGCAAGTCTGCCAGAACACCTGCCCCCAATCAGGGCAGAGTGTCCCTAGTGCCTCAGATAAACTCCAGGTGTTTGGAATTTGGAGTTTGGAGTTTGGAATTTCTTCCAAGATGAGCTGAGCTGAGTCCCACCCTCACTTCTGGCCTGCACAGTTGTCGTCTATTTATCTCTCTGTCTGAGTTCGACTAACCTGATATGAAGTTATCCAGAGAGCTGTGCCCAAATATTTCTGAGTTCGTTGACTTGAAGATCAGTTCAGAGGCTTATTTTATTGTTGATTTGAGAGAAGATCGGAGGAGAGGCAGAAAGTCACCTTTTCACTCCGCCATCTTGGCTCCGCCCCCCCATAGCTAGTATTTCTGATAAAGATTCATTTCTAAAATATATAGAGAATTGACTGAAATTTGTAAGAATACAAGCCATTTCTCAATTGATAAATAGTCAAAGAATATGAACAGGCAGTTTTCAGATGAAGAAATGTAAGGTACCTATTGATATATGAAGGAATGCTCTAAATGACTATTGATTAAAGAAATGCAAATCAAGACAACTCTGTGATCGAACTTGAAACTTCTCCATTTGCCTACAATGGCAGGAAAAGATAATGATAAATGCCGGGGAGAATGTGGGAAAACTGGGACATTAATACCTTATTAGTGGTGTTGTGAACTGATCCAACCATTCTGCATAACAATTTAGAACTATGCTCAAAGGGCTATAAAACTGTGCATATCTTTTGATGCAGTAGTGTTATTACTGTGTCTGTATCCAAAGGAAATCATAAAGGAGGAAAAAAGGCTCATATGTGCACAAATGTTTGTAGTAGCTCTTTTTGTGGTGGCAAAGAATTGGAAAATAAGTAGATGCCCATCAATTGGGGAATGGCTGAATAAGTTGTGGTATATGAATGCAATGGAATGTTATTTTTCTGTAAGAAATGATAAGCAGGGTGATTTTTAGAAAAGCCTGGAGAAACATATGTGAACTGATATTAAATGAAATGAACAGAACCAAGAAAACATAGTACACAGTAACAAGAACATTATGTGATGATCAACTTTGAATGGAATTGTGTCTTCTCAACAATGCGGTGATTCAAGGCAATTACAATAGTTTTGTCATAGAAAATGCCATCTGCATCCAGAGAGAGTACTATGTAATTTGAATGTGGATTGATGCTTAATATTTTAATCTTTTGTTTATTTGTTTCTTTCTCATGGTTTTTCTTCTTTTTGTGTCTGATTTTTCTTGCATAGCATGGAAATATGTCTAAAAGGATTGCACATATTTAACCCAAATAAGATTTCTTGCTATCTTGGGCAGGGTAATGTAAGGGAAAAAGGGAGAAAAATTTGAAATGTAAAATCTTACAAAAATGAATGTTGAAAAATATCTTTACATGTATTTGGAAAAATAAATTATTATTGAGTGAAAAAAACCCTTTTCTTACATCTCTCTCATTTTTCTTCCCATTTTTTCTTCTCCCTCTTTGTTAATTTTAAGATCCTTTTTGAACTCTTCCATTGCCTGAAACAAATTCATATTTTCTTGTAAGTTTTGGATGTAGCAACTTGGACTTTGTTGTCTTTTTCTGAGTGTGTGCTTTGATCTTTCTTGTCACCACAGTTACTTTCTATGGTCACCATTTTTTGATTTATTTTCCCAGCCTATTACTTGATTTTTAATTCTTTGTTAAAGTCCATATTTTAACATCACTCTGTTTCTAGGATGGAGGGTGCACTGTCTCAAACTTTAGTAGTTTTATGCAACTTTTCTCAGAGATATTTCTAGGGACTTGTAACAAGGTTGTATGATCTATGGAGAGTTGCTTAATACTCTCCTGGCCTGGGCTGTCATCTTTGAGTAGCAAGAAGAACTTTTTTTCCCTGGAACAATGATGAGGGTCCCTGCCTTATTGTGGCTTCAAGCTTTGGTGTATTAGTGCTCTTCCACACCCCGGGACTAACATTTCAAACTGCTACCTGAATCTGAGAATGGGAAATGCAAGAGTCCTGCCCCAGTGCTAGCAAAGACATCCTTGTTATCGCCTTCTGATCAATTGTTCAATCTCTTTACCATCTATTGACTGAGATCTTTGGAAGCATGTCTAGCCATTGGTTATCTAGTAGCTCTAAAATCCTTATTCTGTTTTGCAGGTACTTGGGCTGTACTGGCAAAGCCTGTGCTAGATTATGCTACACTCTTACCCTGATTGAACAAACTGTTGCTGATGAACTTTCAAGTTGTCTTGGGCTAGAAAATTGTTTCATTCCATTTTTTGTGAGTTCTGCCACTCTAAAATAAGTTAGATTTAAAGGTATTTGTAAGGTATTTTTCACTCCAACCTTTTGTAGGCTCTGCAACTTTAGAACTCTAGTTGAGCAATTATTTTAAAATTGTTTTGAATCAGATGTTGAGAAAGTTCAGTTGAATTGCTGCCTATAAATAACCATCTTTAAAACTGTTTTTATGGGAAAAATTTTAATAATGTTCAATGCTAAGATCTAAGTTAAGGATTTTGCAGGAAAATACTGTTTAGGATCAGAATTTGGTCAAAATCCCACTAAAAAGGTAAAACAGTAATTATCTACTAAACTGTAGCTTTCATTAGGGCATGAACTATCTCATCTAATCTTTTTATCTGCCTCAATGTCTAGCTCAATTCTGAGAACATATGTGCATTATGAGTTTTGAACTCGTTTGAATTGTCAACAATAAATGTTTATTGAGTATGATGCTTATATTGAAAAGATTTATGTCAATTCCAAGAATTCAAACACATCTGTACCCTAGGACAACTCACAATATAGTTTATGGGAAAAGATGTAACAATAAAAAGATACATAACAACATAAGGTCACATATGACAAATATAAAATGAATGGCACAGCCAAAAAATGCTACATAGTTCAAAGAAGATATTGATGTCTTGAGCAGTCTAATAAGGCCTTGTAGAAGACACTTAGGATCATTGGAGAGGCAAATTTGAGTTGAAATATACCTCAGAGATAATTAAGTCCAGTTTTCTTATTTTATGGAAGAAGAAACTGAGGCTCAGAGAATTGAATAAGTAGTCATAAAAGTGATAAGTGGCAATTAGCATTCAGCACAGCTCCTCTGCTTCAAACTTAGCATGTTTTTCACTACATCTTTTTGGAAAAATGAAATTGGGAAAAGCCAAGAGTAAATAACTTGTGTGAGATTAGGATTTGGGGCAGTGGAAGGAAGGAGAATATATGAAAAACAATTTCTAATATTATGTTTTTACTTTAAAAAGCCAAACTTACTTAGAGCAGGATATAGCACACTAAGACACCATCTCAAAGGCCAACTTGAAGTCTGTTTAATTCCTGAAAACTACTTCTATAGATCCATTTTAAATGTAACATATACAATGTTGCAACTTGACTCAGAAAGATGAATGAACATTTCAATTAATTATTTGGTTACATGAAAATATCAAACAAAATTCTTTTTATAGCTTGAAGTTTTCTGCTGCTCATTATTATTATTACATAATTATAACATAATAATATTATCATTATGCTGCTGATAACAATAAAAACTTTATATTAGCCTATACATTTAAATAGGCATAAGAAACATTTCAAGTAGAAATTTTTCAGTTGGCACCTAGTTTTAGAGAATGAGATCCTTAAAATCTGCACATGTAATGTGATAGAGAATTTATCTTTAGGTATCATATGTTGTCATATATTTGATTCCCCATAAGTTTTGAGGAAAAGAAGTCAAATAGAAATGATCTATAAAATGGTGGCCAATTAAGGGGGATAAAAAAAGAATTATGGAAAAAATTTCCTTTCAAAATGCAAAAACTGAAAAACATAAATTAAAAAGTACAAAATTTATAAATAACTTTCCTTACAACTATTCATTCAAATAAATCATGACTGTACACACACACACACACACACACACGCACACACATGCACACAAATAAAAATCTCTCTATATTATGTGTATGTGTCTGTACACACACATATACACACACTTGTTCTGGTCTAAATAAATGGTGAGTATATGATTCAAAGTTAAACATGACTCATTCTAGAAATCTTTTTCACAATACCACTTAGAGGCTCCTATAATGGGTACAATTTTCTCCCTTTATGATAATCCCTTGTTTAATCAGTTCTATTCATACCAACTTAAATCTTTTGTCCCCTTGTAATAGCAGATTATATTTTATCAAATTCCAAACTTTATTTATTTCCATTTGTCCATCTCCTTTGCTCATATTCAAAGAATATTGATTAAAACTGGAGAAGAATCATAAAGCCACATTGAATAGATCTACTATAGATTTATATTGCATGATCTCAACTATGGCACACGGATCCTTTCATATATTCTGAATTGTTTTGTTACTCTACCCACTATAGCAGCTATTTTAAACCTGTTCTTCTTAAGCCACACACTTCATCTTCTTTTTTTACTCAATTGAAGATTTTTCCTCTCTCCCTTTACACTTTTCTTTCTCTTTTTACCTCATGTTATAGGACTCATACTTTGTCTCTTCATGTCCTACTTCACTTGGATTTCATATAAGGTATTGTCTTTATTTTTGCCAAAGCAAATGCCTTTAGATATACACTTGATCCTATCCTCTCTTATCCTCTACATTATATTTCTTCCACCCCTCTAATATTTACTAATCTATGAGCTTCAGGCTTTTTCCTTTATGATTACAAACACATCCATGTCTTCACGCTTCATTACAGTTCTCATTTGATCCTACGATTCTTTATAGTAATTTTTCTCTCTATAGCATTTCTTTTTTCAATTACTCTACTCCAAGAAGGCATCTAATCTTGGTACTTTTGATTTTATCTCCTCTTACTCACTTCTGAACCCTCTGCAGTTGAGATATTCAACCACAACCATTCTATTAATTCAAATATTATTGAGCCCTTTTCTCAAAATGGTGGTATATCTGATTCTGCATTGTATGGTGATATAGATCAGAGAAAAAATACAATCTTTACATATTATGGTAACAAGTCCTTTTCTCTTATGGCTACCTATATATGCTATGATTTTACAAAATCTTGAATTTTAAGTAAGAAAATGTGGGAATTACAATAGAAATTTGGAATATGAATCTGCTAGGTTATGGAGAAAGTATCTGTTCTTGGAGTTCATATGGTGGCTAGCTAATGCCAAATACTCTTGTGTATTTTTTTATTTCCTTTTATCTAATTTGCAATTTTTGGTTAATATCAATTGCAACTGACTAAAACTTGTCCCATGAAATATGAAAACTTACTTATGGATTTAAATACTACTTAGATAAGAAGTCAGAGAAAGATTTTCATTGTCCCTGACTCCATAATGACAGGTAACTCTCCTCAATCAGCCTATGTAGTTTATAAATGTAATTTATAACCTGACTCTTAGTTTACCTATAGAGTTTGTTTGATGAGGTTTGTTTTCCTAAGAGATGCATGATATTATGACTGTTTAAATTTATTCAGTATATATGTTATTGAAGAAAGTAAGGGATTACAAATCCAACTTTTCTTTAGTCTCTATGGCCTAAGAGGAATGCACAAGATTGTAATATATATATACACACACACACACACATATATATACATACATATAATGCAGATGAATAATTTTGCATATATATTCATATGCATATATATATGCATATATATATATACACACACATATGCACAACATTATTTATCTGTCACTATGACATAATAATGATTATAAAATGCCTTTTCAGAATCCTCATGATTATTCAGGTTTTCTTTGAGGGTTAACCCTATGCTTGAGCACAATAATTAAACAGGGTTTTTTAATCTTCATAATTTCTATATTGTGATATATATTTGGCAAAAGTTACTTATCATAAGGACTCAGAGAACAGATATATTTCTTCCATAACAAATTTGAGTTCCTTGAAAGAAATATTTTCCTAGTTAGTTAAGAGACAACCCATAGGGTTGTATTTCAGAAAAATAAATCAGAAACTAACCAGTAACACTTAACCTGTGATCAGAACTACAGTGCCAGATCCTAATTGAGCCCTTCCAGAAACAATAACCACAACACAGCAAAGTTTCTTGCTTATATGCCTGAAAAAAAAAGATAAAAAAGGGCATAAAATAATGAAACAAACAGGGTATAAGATTGGGAAAATGTCATAAAAGCTGAACAAAATTAATTATAGTTTTACATGACCCCTAAAGCAGCAAATTTCATCTAATAAATTTGAAAGGTAAATTAAGTGGGGTTACAGATTAAATTACATTTAGATGATTCAGAAATAGAGTGATTGAGTGGGAGGAGTTAGGAACAGTTGAGAGTCTTCCTCTGGTTTCTTATCTAAGGAAAACAATGCTTTAAAGAATTTTTTTTACATCCTATGGAACAAGTTTTGGTCAGCTGAGGTTTATTTCAACCAAAATTTGAAGAAGAAATGGCCCTAATCCCTGCTTAATAAAAGGGAATAAAACATTTTTGAAAACCTCTTGAAGGTTTTAGTATGCATCCAAAT
This sequence comes from Myrmecobius fasciatus, assembly GCA_023553655.1. Classification (NCBI taxonomy): domain Eukaryota; kingdom Metazoa; phylum Chordata; class Mammalia; order Dasyuromorphia; family Myrmecobiidae; genus Myrmecobius; species Myrmecobius fasciatus. The sequence goes on along the minus strand of JAJPUD010012695.1, from coordinate 40,264 downwards.
ACTTTCATTTATTGTTTACTGTATTGTTTCAGATAATTCACTTGAGTTTTTGTTAAATGAAAAATAAATTGCCACTTCCTGAAGACAGTTGTAGTTTCAGATCCTGTGATATATGGGTCAATTTTCTCAGAACTGTCTCAATGTATTGAATAGAAACATTTTAAAAATATCCCAAAGTAAATTAACTAATATCATTTGCCTTTGGAATGCCAATTCTCTGCTTTTTTTAAAGATAAGATGTAAAATTTGATACTACACATTTCTATATAGTTTTTATGCAACTTGTCTTTTCAGCCTTATTTGATATTATTAATTTAAACAAGCTTTATATTCCAACCAAACATGAAGGAAAATTTTTTTTCTATCAAAAGAGTATATGAATGACTAGAGGAGTGGGCTTAGACTAGTCAAATCAGTTGTCATATGGGTATATTCCATTCTGGCCTCAAGCAGTTCAATTGTTGTTGCTTTTATGACAGAAGAACATGGAGAACCAGACCTGTCTTTTCCATAACTACTTAGTTGCTCACTCTCCCATACTCTGAATAGCCTTGATCATTGTTTCTCATAATTTTTCTTTTGTGATTCTATTTCTCACCTTCTTAAAGAAGTAATTGTGTTCTCACCACTACCTCCTATTTCAATGCACTTAATATTTTCTTACTAGCTTATATATTTTGAGCATTCCTTTACACCCTTCATTTGTTGGTCTTTGCCATATTTTTGTTTCTATCAAAACCTATGAATAGAAAGAGCAATTGTTCTTCCCCCATGCACTTGTACTTCTATTGCCTAGCCCAGGGCCTTGTTTGTAACTGGAACTTAATGAATATTATATACCTTTACATTCAATTCATAATAGAAATGAGGTAAGGGGAAGGGAACAAGTATTTATTAATCATTTTCTTTTTATCAGGCTGTTTGACATGAATTATAAATATAGTTTCATCCAATCCTGGATAGGTTTCAGGGTCAAAAAGGATTTTATATTTGATTATAGATGTAATGTGGAACACTATTTGACTGAATAATGGAGTAACATAGTCTTGTGCCTTAGGAAGATCATTTTCATAGCAGAATGGAGAATGGTCTAATGTGGAGAAAGACTTGTGGAAATGAGGCCAATAAACTATTGAAATAATTCAGGTTTGAAGTGATGAAGTCCTATACTAGAGTGGTGTCAATGTCAGAGGAAAGGAAGATCTTATATGAGAAATTCTATAAAAATAGAAATGATAGAACTCAGCAATTGCTCAGAAAGGGGAGGTAAAAAGTTGAGGATGAGAACTGGATTGTGAAGTTGAGTGACTGGGATGATGGTAAAACTTCCATAATGATAGAGAAGTTAAGAAGAGTTTTTTTTTTAAACAGATGAGTTTAATTTTGTACATTTTGAGTGAAAGATGTCTATCTGTGAAAAAAATTCAGGAATAGTTGCCAAAGTATCAGACAAGGCAAAGTTAAAAATCAATCTGAGTAAAAGAGATAAATTAAAAAAAATACATTATGTTGAAAGATATCATAGAAAATAAATATATGTATATATATATAAATATTTAATATAAATGTATTGAATTGTATAGAATCTAAATAATAAAAACTAAATGAGTTACAGGGAGAAACAGAAATTCAATGTATAATATTCATATTTAGACAAATTTTAAAAAAATAAGCAAGATGTTAAGACTCTGACTCGACATATAAAAATAGAAAAATTAGATCTCTGGTGAATGGGAATATAAAGGATTATAGATATTTTCATATGTGATGACACTTAAAATGACTGTATTAGGGCATAAAAAAACTCACAAATATGTGCAAAATATCAAAAATGTTAACTAAATCTTTCTTCAATAGAATGCCATTAAGAAAAGACTAAATTTAATTTGAGGACAAATAATCATAGTGAATCAATCAAAAATCATTGAAAAATAATTTCACTAAATGAGCCAGTAACAATCAGGCATTTAAAAATTTGTGGGATTTAATGAAAGCAGATGTTAGGGGAAATTTTATGCCATTAAACACTTTCAGTTTCAAGGAAAGGGAAAAAAAAGATAACAACAGGACATGCAAAAAAACAATAGAACCTAGAAAACCAGCAAATTAAAAAAAAACACCAGCAATTTAACATCAAAATCGATATTAAGAAAATAAGAATTTAATGATATAAAAAGCAAAGAAAAAAGAAAAGTATGAATTAATTGATAAAATAAGAAAATAATTTTAAAATTATTAGCTAATTTCATTTTTAAGTGGAAAAGCTAATTTTGTGTATCAAAAATGTGAAATAAGAACTTAATAAGTGAAGAAATTACTTAAAACAACTTTTGCCTATGTCAATAAAAATTTATCTTTTTTTAAAGAAAAAAAAAACCAAAGTGACTAGATCCAAAGAATTATAGAAAATTTAAAAGATCTAATTTAGAAAAACAAATTGGATCAGACAGAGATGAATCTCCAAAGGCAAAAACCCTAAGAACCTGACAGATTTATAAATGAGTTCAATCAAATCTCTGAAGAGCAGTCAATGTCAATATTACAGAAACACCAAACTGAGGGACTGGTTATCAATCTGAGAATAATTCAATCAAATATCAAATATAAACCTAGTAAACTACAATTTTGTCATAAGAAATGATAAAAAAAATCCGATGTAAATATGTGAACTACTGCAGAGTGAGGTAAGAAAGATCAGAAAGAATGTATCTTTTCAAAAACATCAAAAAAAATTAAAAGCCCACATTCAACCATCTTTCCAGAAAACTGAAGAGGAGACATGCTATCTCCCTTCTGACAGATGATGGAATCAACAAGATACATGCCAAACACATATAGCTTTGGTCTGGCCAATGTAGAACTTTGTTTTGCCTGACTGTATTTTTTCCCTTTTTATTACATTAATGCAATTTATGGAATAAAACAAACATTTTAATAACATAGTACAATGAAAAAGATGATTGCATATGAAATTGCAAATTTACTATGCACAACATGCTATTCCTTTGAAATAGACAATAAAATTATCATGCAAATTTGTTTTTTCTTTCTTTTTTTTTACCTTGCCACTCCACCCTAGAAATGGCTGCCATTAGACACAAGTATCTATACACATGTCAAAATATTCTATGCATACTTCTATTTATCAGTTTTTTTTTTCCTGGATGCAGAAAGTGTCTTTCTTTAAATGCCCTTTATATTTAATTTGGGTATTTTTTATTATTAAAAGCTTTTTATTTACAAAACATATGAATGATTTTTCTACACTGACCTTTGCAAAATCTTTTTTCTTTGTTCCAAGCTTTACCCCTCCTTCCCCCCGTCCCCCACCCCTAGATGACAGGTAATCTAATACATGCTAAATATGTTAAATTATATGACAAATCCAATATATGTTATCTTACTGCACAAGAAACATCAGATCTAGAAAGAGAGAGAGAAAAAAAAAACAACCTAAGAAGGAAAACAAAATGCATGGAACTATTCACAGAAAGCGTTAAAATGCTGTGTTGTGGTTCACACTCAGTTCCCTCAGGCCTCTCTCTGGATGTATATGGCTATCTTCATCGCTGAACAATAGGAACTGGTTTGAATCACATCATTGTTGAAAAGAACCATGTCCATCAGAATTGATCATCATATAGTCTTGTTGCTGTGTATAATGTTCTCCTGGTTCTGCTGATTTCACTCAGCATCAGTTCATTCAAGTCTCTCCAGGCCTCTCTGAAATCATCCTGCTGGCAGTTTCTTACCGAAAACAATATTATTCCATGACATTAATATACCATAATTTATTCAGCCATTCTCCAATTGATGGGCATCCATTCAGTTTCCAGTTTCTAGCCACTACAAAAAGGGCTGCCACAAACATTTTTGCACATGTGGGGCCCTTTCCCTCCTTTAAGATGTCTTTGGGATATAGGCCCAGTAGAAACACTGCCTGGTCAAATGTTATGCAGAGTTGATAACTTTTTGAGCACAGTTCCAGATTGCTCTCCAGAATGGTTAGACCCTTTCACAGTTCCTCCAACAATGCATCAGTGTCCCAGTTTTCCCACATCCCTTCCAACATTCGTCATTATCTTTTCCTGTCATCTTAGCCAATCTGACAGGTGTGTAGTGGTATCTCAGAGTTGTCTTAATTTGCATTTCTCTGATCAATAGTGATTTGGAGCACCTTTTCATGTGACTAGAAATAGTTTCAATTTCTTCATCTGAAAATTGTCTGTTCATATTTTTGACCATTTATTAATTGGAGAATGGATTGAATTCTTATATATTTGAGTCAATTCTCTATATATTTTAGAAATGAGGCCTTTATCAGAACCTTTGGATGTAAAAATATTTTCCCAGTTTATTGTTTCCCTTCTAATCTTGTTTGCCTTCATTTTGTTTATATAAAAACTTTTTAACTTGATATAGTCAAAATTATCTATTTTGTGATTAATGATGACCTCTAGTTCTTTGGTCACAAATTTCTTCCCCCTTCACAGGTGTGAGAGGTAAACCATCCTACATTGTTCTAATTTGTTTATAATATCATTCTTTATGTTTAGATCATGAATCCATTTAGACCTTATCTTGGTATATGGTGTTAGGTGTGGGTCAGTGCCTAGTTTCTTCCATACTAGTTTCCAATTTTCCCAGCAGTTTTTGTCAAATAGTGAGTTTTTATCCCCAAACCTGGGGTCTTTGGGTTTATCAAACAGTAGATTACTATTGTCATTGAGTATTTTGTCCTGTGAACCTAACCTATTCCACTGATCCACTACTCTGTTCCTTAGCCAGTACCAAATGGTTCTGATGACCACTGCTTTATAATATAATTTTAGATCTGGTACAGGTACGCCACCCTCATTTGCATTTTTTTTTCATTAATTCCCTTGAAAATCTTGACTTTTTGTTTTTCCAGATGAATTTTGTTGTTATTTTTTCTAGGTCAGTTAAATAATTTCTTGGGAATTTGATTGGTATAGCACTAAATAAATAGATTAGTTTAAGTAGTATTGCAATCTTTGTTATATTCACTCTACTTATCCAAGAGCACTTGATATTTTTCCAATTGTTTAGATCTGACTTTATTTGTGTGGAGAGTGTTTTGTAGTTTTGCTCATATAGATCCTGACTTTCCCTTGGCAGATAGACTCCCAAATATTTTATATTTTATCAAAATTTATTTTAAATGGAATTTCTCTTTGTATCTCTTGTTGTTGCATTTTGTTGGTGATGTATAAAAATGCTGATGATTTATGTTGATTTATTCTGTATCCTGCAATTTTGCCAAAGTTGTGGATTAATTCTAATAGTTTTTTAGTTGATTCTCTAGGGTTCTCTAAGTAGACCATCATATCATCTGCAAAGAATGATAATTTGCTTTCCTCATGACCTACTCTAATTCCTTTAATCTCTTTTTCTTGTCTTATTGCCAAAGCTAGCATTTCTAATACAATATTGAATTGTAATGGTGATAGTGGGCAACCTTGTTTCACCCCTGATCTTATTGGGAATGGTTCCAGTTTATCACCATTACATATGATGCTAGCTGATGGTTTTAAATAGATGCTACTGACTATTTTAAGGAAAACTCCATTAATTCCTATACTCTCTAGTGTTTTTAATAGGAATAGATGTTGGATTTTATCAAATGCTTTTTCTGCATCTATTGAGATTATCATTTTTTTTGTTAATTTGGTTATTGATATAGTCAATTATGTTAATAGTTTTCCTAATATTGAACCATCCCTGCATTCCTGGTATAAATCCTACTTGGTCATGGTGTATTGTTCTGGGAATGATTTTCTGTAATCTCTTTGCTAATATTTTATTTAATATTTTTGCATCAATATTCATTAGGAAGATAGGTCTGTAATTTTCTTTCTCTGTTTTTGTTTTACCTGGTTTAGGTATCAGTACCATGTCTGTGTCATAAAAGGAATTTGGTAGGAGTCCTTCATTCCCTATTTTTCAAATAGTTTATATAATATTGGAGCGAATTGTTCTTTAAATGTTTGGTAGAATTCACATGTAAATCCAACTGGTCCAGGGGATTTTTTTCTTAGGGAGTTGATTAATGACTTGTTCTATTTCTTTTTCTAAAATGGGACTAAGTACTTTATTTCCTCTTGTGTTAATCTGGGCAACCTATATTTTTGTAGATATTCCTCCATTTCCCTTAGGTTATCAAATTTATTGGCATAAAGTTGGGCAAAGTAACTCCTGATTATTGCTCTACTTTCCTCTTCATTGGTAGAAAGTTCTCCCTTTTCATTTTTGAGAATAACAATTTGATTTTCCTCTTTCCTTTTTCTAATCAAATTAACTAGAGCTTTGTCTATTTTGTTGATTTTTTCATAAAACCAACTTTTAGTTTAGTTTATTAATTCAATAGTTTTCTTACTTTCAATTTTATTAATCTTTCCTTTTATTTTTAGGATTTCAAGTTTGGTATTTAATTGGGGGTTTGTAATTTGTTCTTTCTGTAGCTTTTTTAGTTGCAAGCCCAATTTATTGATTTTCTCTGTCTCTATTTTATGCAAATAAGCATCTAGAGATATAAAATTTCCCATTATTACTGCTTTGGCTGTATCCCACAAATTTTTGTATGTTGTCTCATTATTGTCATTCTCTTGGATGAAATTAGTAATTGTGTCTGAAATTTGCTATTTCACGAATTCATTCTTTAGGATAAAATTATTTAGTTTCCAATTACTTTTTTGTCTATTTTCTCCTGGCCTTATATTGCACGTGATTTTTATTCTGTCATGACCTGAAAAAAAATACATTTATTATTTCTGCCTTCCCGCATTTGATTTTGAGGTTTTTGTATCCTAACCCATGGTCAATTTTTGTATAAGTTCCATGGACTGCTGAGAAAAAAGTAAACTCCTTTCTGTCTCCATTTAATTTCCTCCAAAGATCTATCATACCTAACTTTTCTAACATTTTATTTACCTCCTTAACTTCTTTCTTATTTATTTTGTGGTTTCATTTATCAAGTTCTGAGAGAGGGAGGTTGAGATCCCCCACTATTATAGTTTTGCTGTCTATTTCTTCTTGTATCTCTCTGAACCTTTCCTCTAGGAATTTCCATGCTATACCACTTGGTGCATATATGTTTAGTATTGATATTGCTTCATCATCTATGGTACCCTTTAGGAAGATATAATTTCCTTCTCTGTCTCTTTTAATTAGGTCTATCTTTGCTTTTACTTGGTCTGAGATCAGGATTGCTACCCCTGCTTTTTTTTGTTTACCTGAAGCATAGTAGATTCTGCTCCAGCCTTTTACCTTCACCCTGTATGTGTCTCTATGCTTTATATGTGTTTCTTGTATACAACATATTGTTGGATTCTGTTTTTTAATCCAGTCTGCTAGCCACTTATGGTTTATGGGAGAGTTCATTCCATTCACATTAATGGTTAAAATAACTAATTCTGTATTTCCTGCCATCTTATTTACCCACCCTTATGCTTTTCTCTTTCCTATCCCCTTTACCTCCTCCCTAGTATTTTGCTTTTGATAATCACTTCCCTCAAACAATCCTTCCCCTTTAGAGCCCCACCCCCTTTTTTACATCTTTCCCTTAATTCTTTTGTTTTCCCTTCTATTAGTCTATTCCCTTAGTTTTCCCCCTTTCCTTCCTGCTTCCTTACAAATAGTACAAATTTCTTTGTGATAACCAATACATCTAGAGCCAAATCTGATGAGATGGAGATTAACACAATTCTCATTCCCCTCCCTTTTTTCCCTTCAATCATTATAGGTTTTCTTTGCCTCTACATATGATGTAATTTCCCTTATTTTACCTCTTTTTCCTCTTCTTCCAGTGTTATCCCTTTTCTACCTCTAATTTCTTTTTCAGATTATATCATAATAATCATAAAGTCACAATAATCATAACATAATAATAAAATCATAAAATCAACCCTCATTCTATAAGTATCCATAACATATAGTTCTCAAGAATTTTTTTTTCTTATTACCTTTTTATGTTTCTCTTGTTTTCTGTGTTTGTAGATCAAATTTTTTTGTTCAATTTTGGTCTTTTCATTAAAAATAGGTGAAATTCTCCTGTATCATTGAATGACCATCTTCTTTCCTGGAAGATAATACTCATTCTAGCTGGGTAACTTATTCTTGGCTGTAATCCAAGTTCCTTTGCCCTTCAGAATATCTGATTCCAGGCCCTTCCATCTTTTGGAGTAGAAGATGCTAGGTCCTGTGTGATCCTAATTGTGGCTCCTCAATATTTAAATTGTTTCTTTCTGGCTTCTCTTAATATCTTTTCCTTGGCATGTTAGTTCTGGAATTTAGGCACAATATTCCTGGGGGATTTAATTTTTGGGTTTCTTTCAGGAGGTGATCGGTGGATTATTTCAATAGGTATTTTGCCTTCTGGGTCTAAAATATCAGGGCAGTTTTCTTTTATGATTTCCTGGAAGATAGTGTCTAGGTTCTTTTTTTCATCATGGCTTTCAGGAAGCCCTATAATCCTTAGATTGTCTCTCCTAGATCTATTTTCCAGGTCTGTTGTTTTTCCTAGGAGATATTTCATGTTTTTCTATCTTTTCAATTTTTTTCTTTTTGTTTGACTGTTTCTTGAAGTCTTGATGAGTCATTTATTTCCAATTGTTCGAGTCTAATTTTTAATGTCTTATTTTCTTCAGTTACTATTTTTAGTTCCTTTTGCAATTGGCCAATTACAATTTTTTTGTTCATTGCATTCTTTTTCCATTTTTTCTGTTTTATTTTGCAGTGATCTCATTTCGTTTCCCCATGTTTCTTCTAACTCTCTTTTAAGATTCTTAATGCAATCTTCAAAGAAAGCCTTGTGACATGGAGACCAGTTTATGTCTCTCTTTGGGGCTTTTTCTGGAGTTGCTTTACCTTTTGGGGCCTCAGGATTTTAGGTCTGTTCTTCCCTCTGTCCATAAAAGCTGTCTATGGTGAGGGCTCTTTTTGGTTTTTTATTCACTTTTTTAAAGGTGTGAGGTCTGTTCAAGAGAAAGGAGGGATGGCTGCTTTAATTTGCCCTGGGGCAGTTCTGCTGATTGAGTTATTTCAGGTGCTGGGCAGTTCTGCTGATTGGATTATTTCAGGTGCTGATCAGTCCTAGTGATTGATTGATCACCCTAGGGTGCTGTGTAATGGTAGCTAGGTCTGATGCTCATCAGGGATTCAGTGGTTCACAATCTACCCCCCACAACAGGCAGGTCCTCTAAACCACCTGCCCACAATCAGGACAGATTGGCCCAAGAGGCATGCAGAAGATTCCCAGGTGTGTGAAAAGCACAATGCTCCCACTCCTGTTCTGAATCCTGTTCCGGCTCCTTTTCCAGCTCCCTGCTGCAGCTCCCTGCCCTGGTCTCCCTGTGCTGCACTCTGGGTTCAGCAGACCACCTGCCCAATTAAAACAGACCTGTTTTGAGGTTCTTCCAGAGTATCTTCTTCTAGAATCGTGTTGTTCTCCGGATATTGTGGATTTTTTTTTTTACTTCAAAATCAGTCTAGAGGTTTCATATGTTGTTGGTTTGAGGGAAGGTTAGAGGAGGTTACAGACACTCCTGTCTGATCTCCACCATCTTGGCTCCACCCCTGGAAGTCTCCAATTTGGGTATTTTTAGCAGTTTAGCTTACTGAATGTTGTTTTTAAAACAATATTGCTGTTACTGTATATAATGTTTTCTTTTTCCTGTTCATTTCACTCTTCAGTATTTCATTCAAGTCTTTCTAAGGTCATTGAGCTCATCATTTCTTATGGCACAGTAATATTACATCATAATCATGTAGCACAACATGTTCAGTCATTCCACAATTGATGGGCATCCCTGTAATAACCAGTTCTTTGCCACCACAAAGGTAATTGATATAAACATTTTAGAACATGTGTATGTAGATTATTTCCATTTTCCATAATCATCTTTGGAAATATGGAAAGTGGTGGTATTGGTAAGGCAAAGAGTATAATTAATTTAATAACTCTTTTCTTCCATTTTTTATTAAAGCTTTTTATTTACATATGAGTAATTTTTCTACATTGAACTTTGCAAAATTCTCTGTTCCAAATTTTTCCTTCCTTTTTCCCATCCCCTCCCCTAGGTGGCAGGTAGTCTAATACATGTTAAATATGTTAAAATAAATAAATAAGTAGATAAATCCAATATATGTATATGTATCTATATAGTTACCTTGGAGCACAACAAAAATGGATTTATCAAGAGAAAAAACAAAACCTAAGAAGGAGAACAAAATGCAAGCAAACATCAACAGAAAGCATTAAAATGCTATGCTATGGTCCATACTCAGTTTCCACTGGCCTCACTCTGGATATATATGGCTTTCTTCACTGAAAAATAGGAACTGATTTGAATCACATCATTGTGGAAGAGAACCATGTCCATCAGAATTGATCATCATATAACCTTGTTGTTGTTGTGTATAATGATTTCCAGATTCTGCTAATTTCACTTAGCATCAGTTCATGTAGGTCTCTGTAGGCCTCTCTGAAATCATCTTGTTGGTCTTTTCTTACAGAAAAATAATATTCCATAACATCCATATACCATAATTTATTCAGCCATTCTCCAATTAATGGGCATCCATTCAGGTTCCAGTTTCTTGCCACTACAAAAAGGGCTGCCAGAAACAATTTTGCACATGTGGGTCCCTTTCCCTCCTTTAAGATCTCTTTGGGTTATAGGCCCAGTAGAAATACTACTGGGTCAAAGGGTATGTGCAACTTAAAAACTTTTTGAACATAGTTCCAAATTGCTCTCCAGAATGGTTGGATCTGTTCACAGTTCCACCAACAATGTATCAGTGTCCCAGTTTTCCCAATACCCTTCAATATTCGTCATTATTTTTTCCTGTCATCTTAGCCAATCTGACAGGTGTGTAGTGGTATCTCATAGTTGTCTTAATTCGCATTTCTCTGATCGAAAGTATTTTGGAGCACCTTTTCATATGACTAGAAATAGTTTCAATTTCTTCACCTGAAAATTGTCTGCTCATATCCTTTGGACATTTATCAATTGGAGAATGGCTTGAGTTCTTAAAATTTGAGTTAATTCTCTCTATATATTTTAGAAATGAGGCCTTTATCAGAACCGTTAAATGTAAAAATGTTTTCCAGTTTATTGCTTCCCTTCTAATTTTGTCTTAGTTTTGTTTGTACAAAACCTTTTTAACTTGATATAATCAAAATCGTCTATTTTCTTATTAATAATGATCTCTAGCTCTTCTTTGGTCACAAATTTCTTCCTCCTCCACAGATCTGAGAGGTAAACTATCCTATATTCTTCTACTTTGTTTATAATATCATTCTTTATATCTAGATAATGAATCTATTTCTACCATATCTTGTTCTACAGTTAGGTGTGGGTCAATGCCTAGTTTCTTCCATACTAGTTTCCAATTTTCCCAGCACTTTTTGTCAAATAGTGAGTTCTTATACATTAGGTTACTATAGCCATTGACTATTTTGTCCTGTGATCTTAATCTATTCCACTGATCAACTGCTTTGTTTCTTAGCCAATAACAAATGGTTTTGATGATCGCTGCTTTATGATATATTTTTAGGTCTGGTACAGCTATGCCACCTTCATAAGCTTTTTTTTTTTCATTCATAATTCCCTTGAAATTCTTGATCTGTTTTTTGGGAGTTTGATTGCTATAGGACTAAATAAATAGATTAGTTTAGGTAGTATTGCCATCTTTAATATATTCGCTTGACCTATCCAAGAGCACTTAATATTTTTCCAGTTATTTAGAATTGACTTTATTTGAGTGGAAAGATTTTGTAATTTTGCTCATATAGTTCCTCACTTTCCCTTGGCAGATAGATTCCCAAATATTTTATACTATCAACAGTTATTTTAATTAAAATTTAAAATTAAGTTATTTTAAATGGAATTTCTCTTTGTATCTCTTGCTGTTGCATTTGGTAGTGATATATAAAAATGCTGATGATTTATGTGGATTTATTTTGTATCCTGCAATTTTGCTAAAGTTGTGGATTATTTCTAATAGTTCTTTAGTTGATTCTCTAGGGTTTTTTAAGTAGAACTTCATATCTGCAAAGAGTGATAATTTGCTTTCCTCATGACCTACTCTAATTCCTTTAAATCTCTTTTTCTTGTCTTATTGCCAAAGCTAGCATTTCTAATATAATATTGAATAATAATGGCAATAGTGGACAATCTTGTCTCACCCCTGATCTTATGGGGAGTGATTCCTGTTTATCACCATTACATATGATGCTGGCTGATGGTTTTATATAGATGCTACTGACTGTTTTAAAGGAAAGCCCATTTATTCCAATATTCTCTAGTGTTTTTAATAGGAATGGGTGCTGGATTTTATGAAATGTTTTTTCTACATCTTTTGAGATAATTATATATTTTTTGTTAGTTTGGTTATTGATATAGTCAATTATGCTAATAGTTTTCCTAATATTGAACCATCCTTGCATTACTGGTATAAATCCTACTTGGTCATGGTGTATTATTCCAGGGCTGATTTTCTGTAATTTCTTTGCTAATATTTTATTTAAGATTTTTGCATCAATATTTATTAGGGAGATTTGTCTATAATTTTCTTTCTCTTCCTTCTTCCTACCTGTTTTAGGTATCAGTAACATATCTGTATCATAAAAGGAATTTGGTAGGAATCCTTAGTTTCCTATATTTTCAATAGCTTATTGAGTATTGGAATTAATCTCTAAATGTTTGGTATAATTCACATGTAAATCCATCTGGTCCTGGGGATTTTTTCTTAGGGAGTTAATTAATGACTTGTTCGGTTTCTTTTTCTAAAATGGGTCTAATTAAATAATTTATTTTCTCTTCTGCTCACCTGGGCAATCTATAGTTTTGTCGGTATTTCTCCATTTCTCTTAGGTTATTAAATTTGTTGGCATAAAGTTAGCCAAAGTAACTCCTAATTATTGGTCTAATTGCTCTTCATTGGTGAAAAGTTCTCCCTTTTCATTTTTGAGACTAACAATTTGATTTTTCTCTTTTCTTTTTCTAATCAAATTAACTAGAGGTTTATCTTTTTTTTGTTTTTTTTCATAAAACCAACTTTTAGTTTAATTAATTCAGTAGTTTTTTACTTCAAATTTTATTAATCTCTCCTTTTATTTTTAGGATTTCAAGTTTGGTATTTGATTAGGGGTTTTTAATTTGTTCTTTTTCTAGCTCTTTTAGTTGCAAGCCCAATTCATTGATCTTGTCTTTCTTTATTTTAAGCAGGTAAGCATCTAAAGATATAAAATTTTCCCTTATTACTGCTTTCCTTGCTTTCCACAAATTTTGGCAAGTTGTCTCATTATTGTCATTCTCTTGGATAAAATAAGTAATTGTGCCTATAATTTGGGTATTAAATGGGTAAAAAGAATTTACCCAGTCATTCTTTTTTTTTTATAAAGCTTTTTTATTTGCAAAACATGAGTGACCTTTCAACATTGACCTTTGCAAAAAACCCCATTCATTCTTTAGGATGAGATTACTTAGCTTCAAATTACTTTTTGGTCTATTTTCTCCTGGCCTTATGTTGCATGTGATTTTTATTGCATCATGATCTGAAAAAAATGCATTTACTATTTCTGCCTTTCTGCATTTGATTTTGAGGTTTATATGGCCTAACACATGGTAAAGTTTTGTACTAAGTTCTATGAACTGCTGAGAAAAAAACTAAACTCCTTTCTGTCCCCATTTAATTTCCTCCAATGATCTATCATACCTAACTCTTTTAACATTTTGTTTACCTCCTTCATTTCTTTCTTATTTATTTTGTGGTTAGATTTATCTAGTTCTGAGAGAGCAAGGTTGATATCTCCCACTATTATATTTTTGCTATTTATTCTTGCATCTCTCTTAACTTTTCCTCTAGGAATTTCTATGCTATACCACTTGATGCATATATGTTTAGTATTGATATTGCTTCATTACCTATGGTACCCTTTAGTAAGATATAATTTCCTTCCTTGTCTCTTTTAATTAGATCTATCTTTTTTACTTGATCTGAGATCAGGATTGTTATCCCTGCTTTTTTTTTCTTTACAGGAAGCATAATAGATTCTGCTCTAGCCCTTTACCTTCAGTCTGTATGTATCATTGTACTTTAAATGTGTTTCTTGTAAACAACATATTGTTAGATTCTGGCTTTTAACCCAGTATGCTATCTGCTTCCACTTTATGGGAGACTTCATCCCATTCACATTCACAGTTAAAAATAACTATTTCCTTATTTCCTGCCATCTTATTTACCTTAGGTTATGTTTTTCTCCTTTTTCTCCTTCTTCCCTCCTCCCCAGTATTTTGCTTTTGATGACCACCTCCTTCAAACAGTACTACCCTTTAGAGCTCCTCCCTTTTTTACACCTTTTACTAATTCTTCTGTTTTCCCTTGTATTAGTCTTTCCCTTTATTTCCCCCCTTTCCCTCCTACTCCCCTATAATGTGAGACAGGTTTGTTTGTGATACCAAATATTTCTGATATTCTCTCAATGCTAATTCTGATGAGAATAAGCTTCATGCAAAGCTCACCCACTTTTCTTCTTTCCCTCAATTACAATAGGTTTTCTTTGCCTCTTCATGAGATGTAATTTCCCTTATTTTCCCTTCTTTTTCCTCTTATTCCAGTATGATCCCTTTTCTACCTCTCATTTCTTTTTCATATTATCATAATAAAATCAACTTATACCCTCATTCTCTAAGTATAGTCATAACAAAATTATAGTTTTCAAAAGTTTTTTTCCTTTTCCTTTTCCTTTTTTATGCTTCTCTTGAGTTCTGTGTTTGGAGATCAAATTTTTGTTCACTTCTGGTCTTTTCATTAGAAATAGGTGAAATTTACCTATATCATTAAATGGCCATCGTCTTTCCTGAAAGATAATGCTCATTTTAGCTGGATAGTTTATTCTTGGCTTATCATCTTAGGAAAAGGGGAGGGGAGAAAAGAAGAAAGAAAATTGGTATACAAAATTTATTTAAAATGGATACTAAAAAGTGTTCTTTACATGTAAAAAAAACATAAAATATTATTCAAATAAATTAAATAAATAAAAGCACCATAGATAATGGGGTAGGGATATAAATAGAATACAGTTTGGGCAAGTCCTTACCCAGAAAGACGGATCCATTGTGCTTGGTATTCTCCCTTAGAGTTTAGGGTGACCCAGATCATGAAGTAGAAAACTAACCAGAGAATTCTGGATGGAAATGCCTCCCCCTTCCCAGACAGCTAAAGGCTACTTAGTTTCATTATCATGTCACATTCTCAGCAGGAGGAGCTGGTAACTTTTAACACCTCCTCACTAATTGTCCATCAATCAAACTTGACATTTGCTTATCAGAAGAATTTACTTTTAGAAGTTATTTAAGGTTTTTCAGGTTCTCCCTTGGCATCTTTGGTTATCAAGAGAAATCCCTGACCATCAATTTATTGATTTCCAGTCAGCTTAATTATAAACTGATTATCTATTACCCAGAAACTCTGTCTCTGAGTTTTCATTTCTTTCAGGAATTTAGGAAAACAAAAAAACAAACAAGAAAAGAATAGCCCATTAAGAAGTGTGCCAAAGGAATATAGCCAAAATGACAGAATATCAAGCTGACAGAGAAATAATAAGTACAGCAAAGCTCATCCTGACAATTCTTCTATAAGATAGAGAAAGCACAAGAAGCTAAAACTTGAGAAAGAATCACAATGTATTATATTTCTAGCTTAATTTAGCATAGAGAGACAGAGAAGTTTGCTAATATAGGAAACAGGTCCAGCCAGGAATAGCCATGCAGCCAGTAATGACCTCTTGGAATGTAAAAGGACTTAACACTGTGCATTTGAACAATAAGTTGCATACCTGCACAGAGGAGCCTAATTTTAGGGGAGATGCAAGGGCTGATGTCATTTTGAGCTCACCATCCAGTTATAAGTTTCAGACAAAAACATGGATTGAAGAAGGGACTGGCTGATTCCAACTTGTTGACTTCAGTGGGTTAATGGTGGTTAAATCCAGTAGTAGTTTAATAGAATACTAACTAGAATATATTAGAATGAATAATGCAAGAACAAGGTATTCAAAAGAAACGTAGTTAAAATAGAAAGATTTCATATAGCTAAAATAAGTGGCAAGAGTAAAACATATTGAAGATGGCGAACTGCAGACACCATTCCCTGTGAACTCATGAGACCTTCCCTCAGACCCAGACAAAGTGAGCCTTCGAACTGGTTTTGGAGGGAGGGCTCTGCCAAACATTTGGACTACAACTCACTTCTATCAAATATCTACCTTGAAAGAACTCCGGAGAAGGTTAGCCTCAGGGGAAATAGGCCACTGGTTGCGATCAGACTCCAGCCTGGGCGGAAGTCAGGGCTGCGATAGAGGAGTGGATTTTAGGCACCCAGGAAGCCCCTGGGAGACGCCTGGGACACTTTGCTCTGCTTGTGGGCAGGTGCTTTGGCAGATCTGCCTTTGGTAAAGGGTGGATCGAGAGCAGCTGAAAACGTGGTCCTAGTGCGAATCTAACCTGACCAGCCTCAGACCGGAAGTCAACTTGGCAAACTGCCCCAGGGCAAATACAAATTGTTGCAGTATTCTCTGCTGGTGACCAATATCCCAACTTTAAATCATGAGCAAGAAGCAGAAGAGAGCTCTCACCATAGAAAGCTTTTACGGAGAAAAAATAGAACAGTCCCCAGATCCTGACATTATGAAAACTATCCCAGATGAAGCCACAAAGGCAGACTTAAGTTGGTCTCCCTTTCAGAAGGCTTACCTGGATGATTGCATTAAGAATCTCAAAAGAGAGCTAGAAGAAGAATGGGGAAATAAATTGAGATCAGGGCAACAGAAATATCAAAAACTGGAAAATAGGACTGGTGAATTGGAAAAAGAAAACAGTTCACTGAAAAACAAAATTGGTGAATTGGAAAAAATCACCAATTCACTGGAAAATAAAAATGGTGAACTGAAAAACAAAATTGGTGAATTGGAAAAAGACAACAATTCACTGAAAAACAAAATTG
>JAJPUD010012695.1:961-22836 GCA_023553655.1 Myrmecobius fasciatus | reverse complement strand
AGGGGGAAATAAATTGAGATCAGGGCAACAGAAATATCAAAAACTGGAAAATAGGACTGGTGAATTGGAAAAAGAAAACACTTCACTGAAAAACAAAATTGGTGAATTGGAAAAAATCACCAATTCACTGGAAAATAAAAATGGTGAACTGAAAAACAAAATTGGTGAATTGGAAAAAGACAACAATTCACTGAAAAACAAAATTGGTGAATTGGAAAAAGACAACAATTCACTGAAAAATAAAACTGGCAAAATGGAAAAAGAATGCATTGAATCAAGAAATTCAATTGGCCAGCTACAAAAGGAGCTAAAAATGATAACTGAAGGAAATAATACTTTAAAAATTAAAATTGAACAAATAGAAGTAAATGACTCAATAACACTTCAAGAATCAGTCAAACAAAAACAAAAAAATGAAAAAATAGAAGAAAATATGAAATATCTCCTAGGAAAAACAACTGACTTGGAAAACAGATCCAGGAGAGACAATTTAAGGATTATTGGACTCCCTGAAAGCCACAATGAAAAAAAGAACCTGGATGCTATCTTCCAGGAAATCATGAAAGAGAATTATCCTGATGTTTTAGGATCAGAAGGCAAAATTGGCATTGAAAGAATTCACTGATCACCTCGAGAAAGAGACCCCAAAATTAAAACCCCAAGGAATATCGTGGCCAAATTTCAGGACTATCGCACCAATGAAAAGATATTGCAAGCAGCTAGAAAGAAACAGTTCAAATACTGAAGAATTGTAATTAGAATTACACAAGATCTGTCAGCTTCCACATCAAAGGATCGAAGGGCCTGGAATCAGATATTCCAAAAGGCAAAAGAACTTGGATTACAGCCAAGAATAAGTTATCCAGCTAGAATGAGCATCATTTTCCAGGGAAGAAGATGGTCATTCAATGATACAGGAGAATTTCACCTATTTCTAATGAAAAGACCAGATCTGAACAAAAAATTTGACCTCCAAACACAGAACTCAAGAGAATCATAAAAAGGTAAAAAGGAAAACTCTTGAGAACTATATTTCTACTATAGGTATCCTTAAAGAATGGCAGTATAATTTGATTTTTCTTTGATAATAATGGAAAAGAAATTAGAGGTGGAAGGGATACCATACTGAAAAACAAAAAGGGGGGGGGAAAGGAGGCAAAATAAAGTAAAAATAAAGGAGGTAAAATAAGGCAAAATCTCATAAAGAGATATATGAGATCTAATATAATTGAGGGAAAGAAGGGAGGGTGATGAGTATTGTGTAAACCTTACTCTCATTAGATTGGACTCTAAGAGAGTATATCAGACACATTTGGCTTCAAAGAAAAGCCTGACAATCCTTGTGGGAAGGTAAGAGGGAGGGGAGAAAAGGAAAGGGATAAACTAATAGAAGGATTAGGGAAAGGTATAAAGGGGAGGGAGGGACTCTAAAGGGAAGAGGATTATTGGTGGGAGGTGGTCATCAAGAGGAAAGTACTGGGGAGGGGGGAAGGGAGAGAGGGGAAAGGGAAGAGAAAATCATAACTCTGGGTAAATAAGATGGCAGGGAATACAGATATAGTTATTTTAACTGTGAATGTGAATGGGATGAACTCTCCCATAAAATGGAAGCGGGTAGCAGACTGGATTAAAAGCCAAAATCCTACAATATGTTGTTTACAAGAAGCACATCTAAAGCATAGAGATACCTAAAGAGTGAAGGTAAAGGGCTGGAGCAGAATCTTCTATGCTTCAGGTGAACAAAGAAAGGCAGGGGTAGCAATCCTTATCTCAGATCAAGTAAAAACAAAAATAGATCTAATTAAAAGAGATAAGGAAGGAAATTATATTTTAATAAACGGTTCCATAGACAATGAAGCGGTATCAATACTAAACATATATGCATCAAGTGGTATAGCATCCAAATTGCTAGAGGAGAAACTAACATAGATGCAAGGAGAAATAGACAGTAATACTATACTAGTGGGGGATCTCAACCTTGCTCTCTCAGAATTAGATAAATCAAATCACAAAATAAATAAGAAAGAAGTTAGGGAGGTTAACAAAAGGCTAGAAAAATTAGGTATGATAGATCTCTGGAGGAAATTGAATGGTAATAGAAGGGAGTATACTTTTTTCTCAGCAGTTGATGGAACTTATACAAAAATTGACCATGTGTTAGGGCATAAAAACTTCAAAATCAAATGCAGAATGGCAGAAATAATACATGCAATTTTTTCAGATCATGATGCAATAAAAATCACATATAATATAAGACCATGAAAAAATAGACCAAAAGTTAATTGAAAATTAAATAATCAAATCCTAAAGAATGAATGGGTGAAATGGCAAATTATAGGCACAATCAATAATTTCATCCAGGAGAATGACAACAACGAGACAACATACCAAAATTTGTGGGACATGGCTAAAGCAGATATAAGGGGTAATTTTATATCTCTAGATGCTTACTTGCGTAAAACAGAGAAAGAGAAGATCAATGAACTGGGCTTACAATTAAAAAAGCTAGAAAAAGACCAAATTAAAAACCCTCAATTAAATACCAAATTGGAAATTCTGAAAATTAAAGGGGAGATCAATAAAATTGAAAATAAGAAAACTATTGAATTAGTAAATAAAACTAAGAGTTGGTTTTTATGAAAAAACCAACAAAATAGATAAGCCTTTAGTTAATTTGATTAGAAAAAGGAAAGAGGAAAATCAAATTATTAGTCTCAAAAATCAAAAGGAAGAACTTTCCTCCAATGAAGAGGAAACTAGAGTAATAAATAGGAGTTTCTTTGCCCAACTTTATGCCAATAAATTTGATAATGTAAATGAAATGGAGGAATATCTACAAAAATATAGATTGCCAAGGTTAACAGAAGAGGAAATAAATTATTTAAACAGCCCTATTTTGGAAAAAGAAATAGAACAAGCTATTAATCAACTCCCTAAGAAAAATCTCCAGGGCCAGATGGATTTACATGTGAATTTTACCAAACATTCAAAGAACAATTAATCCCAATACTATATAAACTATTTGAAAAAAATAGGGAAAGAAGGTGTACTACCAAATTTCTTCTATGACACAGATATGGTGCTGATAGCTAAACCAGGTAGGGAGAAAACTGAGAAAGAAAACTATAGACCCATTTCCCTAATGAATATTGATGCAAAAATTTTAAATAAGATTTTAGCAACAAGATTACAGAAAATTATCCCCAGGATAATACACCATGACCAAGTAGGATTTATACCTGGAATGCAGGGCTGGTTCAATATTAGGAAAACTATTAGCATAATCAATTATATTAATAACCAAATTAATAAAAACTATATGATTATCTCAATAGATGCAGAAAAAGCATTTGATAAAATCCAACACCCATTCCTATTAAAAACACTGGAGGGTATAGGAATAAATGGGCTTTTCCTTAAAATGATTAGTAGTATCTACTTAAAACCTTCAGCAAGCATCATATGTAATGGAGTCAAACTAGTACCATTCTCAATAAGATCAGGAGTGAAACAAGGCTGCCCACTGTCACCATTATTATTTAATATTGTATTAGAAATGTTAGCTTTGGCAGTAAGAGAAGAAAAATAGATTAAAGGAATTAGAGTAGGTAATGAAGAAACCAAATTATCACTTTTTGCAGATGACATGATGATATACATAGAGAACCCTAAAGACTCAACTAAAAAACTAATAGAAACAATTCACAACTTTAGCAAAGTGGCAGGATACAAAATAAATCCACATAAATCATCAGCATTTTTATATATTACCAATAAAGTTCAGCAGCAAAAGATACAAAAAGAAATTCCATTCAAAATAACTGTTGATAGTATAAAATATTTGGGAATATATCTGCTAAGGGATAGTCAGGAACTATATTAACTAAACTACAAAACACTTTCCACACAAATCAAATCAGACCTAGTCAATTGGAAAAACTTAAAATGCTCATGGGTAGGACGAGAGAATATAATAAAAATGACAATATTACCCAAACTAATTTACTTATTTTGTGCCATACCAATCAAACTCCCAAGAAATTATCTTACAGATATAGAAAAAATAGTAGCAAAGTTCATTTGGAAGAACAAAACGTCAAGAATTTCAAGGGGATTAATGAAAAATAAAAGGCTGACGATGGTGGACTTGCTGTACCATATCTAAAACTATATTACAAAGCAGCGATCATCAAAACCATTTGGTACTGGCTGAGAAATAGAGTAGTCGATCAGTGGAATAGGATAGAATCACAAGACAAACTAGGCAATAACTATAGCAATTTAGTCTTTGATCAACCCAAAGACCCCAGCTTTTGGGATAAGTATTCACTATTTGATAAAAACTGCTGGGAAAACTGGAAACTAGTGTGAAAGAAATTAGGGCTCAACCCACATCTAACACCACATACCAACATAAGATCTAAATGGGTTCATGATCTGGATATAAAGAGTGATACTATAAGTAAATTAGAGGAACGTAATATAGTTTACCTCTCAGACCTATGGAGATGGAATAAATTTATGTCCAAAGAAGAAATGGAACTCTTAATTGAAAACCAGATAGATAACTTTGACTATATTAAGTTAAAAAGTTTTTTGCAAACAAATCCAATGCAGACAAGATTAGGAGGGAAACAATTAATTGGGAAATCATCTTTACATTTAAGGGTTCTGATAAAGGTCTCATCTCTAAAATATATGGAGAATTGTCTCATATTTATAAGAATTCAAGCCATTCTCCAATCAATAAATCGTCAAAGGATATGAACAGACAATTTTCAGAGGATGAAATTAAAACAATTTTAGTCATATGAAAAGGTGCTCCAAATCACTATTGATCAGAGAAATGCAAATTAAGACAACCCTGAGGTACCACTACACACCTATCAGATTGGCTAAAATGACAGCAAAAGTTAATGATGAATGTTGGAGGGGATGTGGGAGGGCTGGGCCACTGATGCATTGTTGATGGAGCTGTGAATGGATACAGCCATTCTGGAGAATAATTTGGAGCTACTCTCAAAAAGTTATCAAACTGTGCATAACCTTTGACCCAGCAGCATTTCTATTGGGCTTATATCCCAAAGAAATCATAAAGGAAGGAAAGGGCCCCACATGTTCAACAATATTTGTGGCAGCCCTTTTTGTAGTGGCTAGAAACTGGAAATTGAATAGATGCCCTTCAATTGGAGAATGGCTGAATAAACTATGGTATATGAATATTATGGAATATTATTGTTCTGTAAGAAATGACCAGCCAGATGATTTCAGAGAGGCCTGGAGAGACTTACATGAACTGATGCTGAGTGAAATGAGCAGAACCAGGAGATCATTATGCAGGTCAACAACAGCACTATATGACAATCAATTCTGATGGACATGGCTCTCTTCAACAATGAAGTGCTTCAAACCACCTCCAAATGTTCACTGAAGAAAGACATATACACCCAGAGAGAGGGATGTGAAATGTAGTCCACAACATAACATTCTCATACTCCTTGATTGATGTTTGCTTACATTGTGTTTCCTTTATCTGATATCTTTTGTGTAGATAAGATTTTTCTTGCACAACAATGATAAGTTTGGAAATATGTATACATATATTCGATTTGCCAATATTTTAACATAATTAACATGTAGTGGATATCCTGCCATCTAGGGGAGGCGTGGGGAGTTGGGGGGAAAATATGTAACAGAAAGCCATGTAAGGGTTTTTGTTGAAGAATTACCCACACATATGTTATGCAAATAAAATTAAAAAAATTTTTAAAAAAAGAATAAAACATATTATACTTCAATCAAGGAAAGAAAAGACAACCCAAAAGAAAATCATGGAGACAATAATAAAAGTTTAGATTTCATTAAAAGAGATAAACCAGAAAACTACATTTTGCTGAAAAATACCAAAGAATTAAAATCAATAATATACATGTTCACACATACATACATACACCTTAATTTACCTTTCAGATATAAATAAATATAACAAAAATAAATAAAGAGAAGTTAAGAACTTGAATATTTTTTACAAAATATTAAATTAGATGTGTTTTCAGAAATTGTTGAATGGGTCTAGAGGAGATAATATCTATTCTTAGTTGTGTATTGCTCACCTTTAAAAATTAACTAAACACTAGAGCATAAAAATCTAACAAACATTCAGAAGGACTGAAAAATTTAATGTTTAATGTATGGAACATAGGAATATAAAATATTCAATAGAGTGTTGTTAAAGAACTTATGTAAAGTAAGTGGAGATTAAATGATTTAATCCTCAAAATGATGAATAAGAGACTCAAAGAAACAATAATTTTCAAAGATAATACCAATAGGTAAGCATGACAACATTTTGGGAATGCCATTAAAATATTTCACATGAAAAATTTATATCTCTAAATAGTTTTATTAACAAAGTACATTGAGAACAATGAATTATTCAAGAAATCCTAGGGAAAAAATCCAGAAGACCATAAATTTTTTAAAAATTACAATTAAGCCCCCAAATATGAATTCTGAAAACCAAAGAAAAGATTAATAAAATAGAAAGTAACAGCATTAAATTAACAAATAAGGCTCTAAATCATTGGGGGAGAAGCAAGATTAGTCATTATGTAATTTAACTCTTATAAAAGAAAGAAGAAAACCAATTTCTCCTTATAAAAAATAAAAGAGATGATTTCACAACCAATTAAAAATAAGAAAAATATTAGAAACTTTTTAGCCCAATTATATAAAATTTTAAATCTTTATAAAATAAATGTATATATATTTAAAAAATTAAATGTCAAAATTAACAGGATGAGAACTAAAATACTTAAATAATTCAGTCTTAGAAAAAGAAATTGAAGAAATGATAAATTATTTCTAAAAAGTAAATAAACTGAGGATTATATGCATTTGCCAACAAATTCTACCAAATATTTGGAGAACTGTTCATTTTGATATTGCCTAAACTGTTTGAAAAAAATGGAAAAGAAAGTATTCTACTTCCATACAGAAAAATGATTTTCCTATGGGGTAACAAAACTTACATGATAGGACTTTTTTGCATTACATTTATTGCTAGTTCAATATAGGAAAACTATAAACATAATTGACTATATATCAAAAAAACCCAATACAAATCACATAGTTATTCTATAAATGCAGAAAAAGCTACTGACAAGATATAGCACCCATTCTGCTAAAACACTAGGGAATATAGGAATAAAATAATATTTTCATATTCTAATAAGTAGAATCTGTCTTCGAAGAAGAGTCAACATTATCTGTAATGAGGTTATATTGAAGGTCTTTCCAGCAAGATAAGAGGTAAATAGAGGTTCCCCATTGTTACCATTATTGCTCAATATAATGCTAGGCATATTAGATGTAGCAATATGTCAAGAAAAAGAAACTGAAGGAATAAGCATTGAAAAAGATGTTGCTAAAGTATTATTTTTTTACAGATGTTATGATGGTTCATTTAGAGAACCCTAGAATATCCACTCAAAAAAAAAAAACCCTAATGGATACAATGAGCAACTATAAAAAAGCTGCAGAGAGATTTTAAAAATCCGAAACATTGCTAGACTTTTGTAAATTTCCAACCAAATTTAGCAAGAAATCCCAGTGTTTTATTTCATAGATTAAAACAAAATAAAAAATAAATCCTTTTTTTTCAATAGTGTTTGATTCTTTTTGACCACTTGGGCCACTGTCTATGGGGTTGCTATGGCAAAGATACTGGAGTAGTTTGCCATTTCCTTCTCCAGTAGATTATAGCAAATAGAGGTTAAGTAACTTGCCCAGGTTCACATAGCTAGTATGTGTCTGAAGTCAAATTTGAACAGGTTTTCCTGAGTTGAGGTTCAGTGCTTTATCCACTAAACCATCTAACTGCCCCTAAAATACTTGAAATTTACCTTGAAGTCAAGACAAACAAAAGCATTATACAAATACAACTAAGTCACTGTATATAAATATAGATACAGATTTAAATAATGTGAGAAAAATATTAATTCCTTATAAAAAGGCCAATTCAATGTATTAAAATGATAGTTCTACATAGATTAGTTGAAATTCTATGTTATATCATTCAAATCACAAAAGAAAAAAATAGCAAAATTCATCTCAGGTTAAAAAGAATGTCAATGAAAAAAAATTTAAGTTGGTAACAAGTGGACTTGGCTGGCTCATTATTGAATTTCAAATTATACTGTAAAATAATAATTATCAAATCAATTTGTTACTGGCTAAGAAATAGATAGCTTGATATGTGGAAGGGATTAGGTATCAATAAGGAGAAAAAAA
Source organism: Myrmecobius fasciatus (assembly GCA_023553655.1). Classification (NCBI taxonomy): domain Eukaryota; kingdom Metazoa; phylum Chordata; class Mammalia; order Dasyuromorphia; family Myrmecobiidae; genus Myrmecobius; species Myrmecobius fasciatus. The sequence goes on along the minus strand of JAJPUD010012695.1, from coordinate 14,544 downwards.
TTACCACAGGAGCCTGGTATCTGATAAATGCAGTGATCCCAGTTATTGGGGTAAGAACTCACTATTTTGTGAAAAACTTATGGGAAAAATAGGAAAACAGCCTAGTATAAACTGAGTAGATATCAACACCTAACATTTGGACCTGAGGTCCAAATGCACATGTAGCAGACAGTGACATAAACAAATTATAGAAATAAGAAATGATTTGCTAGTATTATGGATAGGGGAAGAGTTTATTATCAAACAAGAGAAAGAGAATATCAGGGAAGATAAATTACACAATCTTTATTACACAAAGTTAAAAAATTTGCAAGACTATTTGACAAAAACTGCTGGGATAATTGGAAACTAGTCTGGAAGAAATTAGGCATTCACCCACACCTAACACCATATACCAAGATAAGGTCAAAATGGATTCATGATCTAGGCATAAAGAATGATATTATAAACAAATTAGAACAATGTAGGATGGTTTACCTCTCAGACCTGTGGAGGGGGAAGGAATTTGTGACCAAAGAAGAACTAGAGGTCATCATTAATCACAAAATAGATAAGTTTGACTATATCAAGTTGAAAAGCTTTTGTATAAACAAAATGAATGCAAACAAGATTAGAAGGGAAGCAATAAACTGGGAAAATATTTTTACATTCAAAGGTTCTGATAAAGGCCTCATTTCTAAAATATATAGAGAATTGACTCAAATATATAAGAATTCAAGCCGTTCTCCAATTGACAAATGATCAAAAGATATGAACAGACAATTTTCAGACGAAGAAATTGAAACTATTTCCGGTCACATGAAAAGGTGCTCCAAGTCACTATTGATCAGAGAAATGCAAATTAAGACAACTCTGAGATACCACTACACACCTGTCAGATTGGCTAAAATGACAGGAAATGATAATGATAGCTGTTGGAGGGGATGTGGGAAAACTGGGACACTGATACATTGTTGGTGGAACTGTGAACGGATCCAACCATTCTGGAGAGCAATTTGGACCAATCCCCAAAAAGTTATCAAACAGTGCATACCTTTTGACCCAGCAGTGTTTCTACTGGGCCTATATCCCAAAGAGATTTTAAAGGAGGGAAAGGGACCCACATGTGCAAAAATGTTTGTGGCAGCCCTTTTTGTAGTGGCAAGAAACTGGAAATTGAAAAGATGTCCATCAATTGGAGAATGGCTGAATAAATTATGGTATATGAATGTTATGGAATATTATTGTTCTGTAAGAAATGACCAACAGGAGGATTTCAGAGAGGCATGGAGAGACTTACATGAACTGATGCTGAGTGAAATCAGCAGAACCAGGAGAACATTATACACAGCAACAAGACTATACGATGATCAAGTTTGATGGACATGGTTCTCTTCAACAATGATGTGATTCCAACCAGTTGTGCTGCGATGAAGATAGTCATATACATCCAGAGAAAGGCCTGTGGGAACTGAGTACGGACCACAAAACAGCATTTTAACGCTTTCTGTGAATGTTTCCATTCATTCTGTTTTCCTTCTTAGTTGTTTTTTTTTCTTCTTCTCTTTCTAGATCTGATGTTTCTTGTGCAGTAAGATAACTGTATAGATATGTATACATGTATTGTATTTGTCATATAATTTATCCTATCTAGCATGTATTAGATTACCTGTCATCTAGGGGTGGGGGGTGGGGGGAAGGAAAGGAAAATCTTGGGAAAAAAAAAGTTTTTTTTTGCAAAGGTCAAAAAAAATTTTGCAAGAAACTAAAGGAGCTAAATATGGGAAAGAAAGCAGGTGGATTTTTATGAAGAGAAACCAAGGCACAAAAGTTCTGAACATAATCTATTTTTTGGCAGAGGCTATCAGTTGCCAGTGATAGAAGTCAATGCCTCCTCAGTGATCAGAAACTTTTTAGAACAGACAGAGGGATCTTTTATAAAGTTGGTAAGGATGAAGGGCAGCCTTACATTTATTCTAATTTACAGGAAATATATTTCTGAGACTCAAGACAAGAGCATTAGTAAACATTCTCTGGAAAGTCTGATATTAAGCAAGCTATGACTTTACTGACCAGGCAAACATTTTATGACTCTAGGGATTAATTTCTCTCATCCAGGGAAATAGCCCAAGCTGTAGTCCTGAAAAATAGGGAAGTCACACTTATATTAAGAAATCATGTTTTTCAATGTTAAGTAGTCTAACTATTCTTTAAATAAATGTAATTCCTAAATACTGATTATAGTTATTAGAAAGAATTTTCAATCAATAATAAATTAAGAATAAAGTGGTGTATCACTTTTAAATTTCATAAATGATTTTGGTTTTCTTAATGGGATGTGATTTGATGGGAAAGGTAAAAGAAATATTTTTATTGATTGGCAAAAATAAAATTTTACCAGTGAAATTAGCCAGTTACTTCTGTTATTAGAATAAAGCAAAGTAAGCCAGACACTTTATAGGAATTCAATTTAGGTTTAGAAAGCCCAGTTGATTGTAACTTCTTGTGGCAAAGAAGAGAGGAACAAAGCTACTGGTGATTATGAAATGAAGAAGGGAGGTAGTAGCTGATCTTTCTCTTCTTTCCCTCCTCCCCACATTAGCTATGATGTTTCACATTAGAATTTTTCAGAGTAGGAGATAACCACACTCAACAGGGAATATAACCATTAGTTGAGACATGAAACAGCTCTCATGAATGTGACCAAGGTAAATGGATAATAGAATCAGCTTTGGCTTTCAGGAGTTGAGGGAAAGCAAGGAACAGGTTTAGGAAGCCCAGTTGTAAGATCTATCCAATAAAGATCTTGTACTAAGGGAGAGCAACATGAAAATTCCAGGAGAAGGAAAAACATCACAATTCTGCCTTGTTGAAAGAGTGCTTTGGTTTGACTATATATGATCGCTAAATGTGTCCCTCTACAATCACACTCTATAAATGTACTCATTCTCCTGATAATGCTGATTGTATCCCTAAAGGAATATACCACAGTTTATGAAGTAATGTTAGTATTGCTCTTACTATTATTATTGTGCTATCTCAGGCAATTTATGCTTTTTTGTGACTATTGATTGTGCATTAAAGGTAAGCATAGTGGTGATCTGAAAGCTGAAGTTCTTAAAATGTGGTGTTTGGTAGTAGTGATGATGGTGGGCTGTGTGTGTGCATATGTATGTATGTCTGAAAATATAAAATGACCTGTGTTTGTATTTTTTTTTGTTTAAAAAAATCTTATCCCCAAAGAAATTATGTCTATATTTACTGCATACAAAGCATTATCTATTTGATGAACTATAGGGCTTCTGGATAGGTGAACTTCATAGATAGTGGAAATGCTAGTTAAAGGAAGCAGTGGTACCTAATATTTTGAATTTGACTTTAATAATGATTATGATTACAGAACAGATTTGATAAGCTTGATTAAATGGTTTTATTTCATTGAAGTCTTTAAATAGATGAATATATGATTGGCAATTTAACCATCTCAGTTACCTGAGGTTGCCATGGTAATGAAATATACATTGAAATGACATTTGAAATTCATTTCCTTATTTTAAATTGCAATCAGTGAAATACGTGAACATTTCCTTACAAGTGTACTTCACTTTAAGGTAAATGATGAAGAACAAATGTTCCCCTATTCCAGATAGTGATGATTTATGGGGCATGAAGAGAAAAGGTTATAGCCTATTCATTCATCATCCAAATTAGGCCTTTAATATATCTAAATGGGAAGGTTAGTTGTATTCTCTTGAAACAGGTTTCTAATTGGCCTTGTGACCTTTGGACAAGGAGACAAGAATTTTCTGTGATAGATTTCAAGACAAGTTCCATTCCAAGATATTGCAAAAAAAATTAAAAAGTAGAATATAATAAAATTATAACACACTAGCTCCTGAACTATTTTGATATGACTGCAAATATACTAATGTTTAATTGGTTATCTATTTGTGAGAAGGAAATATATCTTTAGGGGCCTTTTTTGATTTGACTGCTATTTTGGGAACTCTTCCTATAAATGCATTGGAAATTTGGGAAGCTCTGAATCTCCAAATTTTTATTCTCAGATTCTCTGAATCAGCATCATTTCTTAGATTCTATTATTGACTCATTTTTGCACTATTTTGTACCTATTTTTGTAGTTTTTGTACTTATACTTTTCATTCCATTAATATATGAATCAATATATGTGTGATTTCCTCAGCATAGGAATCACCATCATTAATTTCACCAGTATGACCATAGGGAATTTGTGGCTAGTAGTTATTGGAAGAAATATTTGAAATGTGGTCATCTATCTGCAAATCAGTCACTTTCTCTAAAAATCCATTCTACTTCTTCAATATGTGATAATATAATATTTAGGAGACGACGATGGTGGAAATAGTGAAGATATCCATATAGTGTTACTTTTCTATTTGATTAGTCAAACAATTTAGTTGATATTGACATCATGTGAATGTTTTCCAAAATGTTCTATAATTTCTTTGATTTTTCTTTTCAATTTTTATCCAGAATACACATTTGAATAATATTTGTTCTGTTAATGTATTCTTTTGTCAAATGATAATTAGCAGCAATTTAAAAATACTAATATTTTTACATATTTTTTATAAGCTTTTAATAGAGACGGGAAAACATCGATGTTAACTACCCCTACTTATTTTTACTAAGACAGCCCTTATTTTCTAATAAACAGAAGTTCACTCCATACTATCATATTGCTACCCACTTTGTTATTTGTTGGAAATTTGAATTAAATTTTGTCTCTAAATCAGTCTATTGATTTCATCCCTCTATTTAACCAGGCACATAGTTAAGAGTAAATAATGACACCAAAAATAATTGGCAGATTAGTATAGGGAATAAAGAGAAAAAGCAAAAGTATCTACAAACTGATGGAAATAAAACCAATAAACACTAGAAAAAGTAAGAGAAACATTAATTCAGTCAGTGCCCTTTCAGTTTGCCCTAGGAGTCGTGAGTAGCAATTTGAAATCCTGTTTTTCTCCTGGGGAGATTGTTGCCTCAAATATCATATAAACTATACTGATGAAATAAAGAGGACAGCCTCTGGCTAAAACAAGGAGAAAGAAGTTATAACAAAGAAAAACAGCTAGTTGTATAAAATGACATTTATATATGAGCAAAGTAAAATTAGAAATCCACCCCACCGCATAAATGTTTCTGTCAGCTATAGAAGAAAAATAACTGTCATAAAGACAATAGAGAATGAAAGTAACAAAATAAAATTAATTTAATATAATTCCCAAGAGATATTTTTAAAATATGATGATGTGAAAAATTAATTAATACATTAAGTTCTATTATATAAAGAGTATTTTAAAGAAGAAATTTTGTGGGATATGATGCTAAAAAAAGTTTGAAATCAAAAGCAAACCGAAAGAAGGAAATACAAAATTTAGTTTAGTTTGTTTAATTCGAAGAGTTCAACATTTTGACCCTTCTTTAGAAATGGAAGATCTTGATTCAAGTTAAAACTGTGTAATTTGCATTAGAATCATTAGAGAAATGTAACCAAAGATTGAATATAGTTGGGACTATATTTGGAAATTTTGCCTTTGCAGTTGAGCTTCTTAAAAATTAAATGGCAAGTACTTTTAATTACTGTCTTAATTTATATAATAAATAGGTGGGTATTGAAAAGTTGAATATAAATAGAATTCTTGAGAGCAATCATAATTTTTGTGCTTTATTCATTTGAAGGAATTGATATTTTTCTGCAAAATCAAAAATGCTTACCTAATGCATTAGATTTGTCAATTGTCAGACTTTTACAGTGGGGAACAAAATAAGTAGTTTTCCTTTATCTTTTTTTTTGGAGGGATGATCAAGAAATGTTTTAATCATTGTTTGTTTCCCAGTTCTTTATAGTAAACACTTAACAAATGCTTGCTGATGACTCATTGAGGTTCTGGTATTCTTTTTGAATTGAGGGAAATATTATTAATGTTTCTTCCTTCTACTTCCTTTTTCCCCATTATCCCCTATTTTTTCTCTAACAAATTCTTTCCTCCTTCTCCCCATCCTCTCCCTGGTAATGGTCAACCTTCAAAAGACTTGCTTCTATTTTCTTTTGAAAGAATGTTTTTATTTTATTTTTTCTCAATTACACAAAAAGTAATTTTTGATATTTGTTTTTTTTTTCCCATCAGTTAACTCACTCTCATTAACTTTACTATGTATGCTCCTTTTAACTGCCCTAATAATACGTTTTTTAAACATTACACATATTATCCTCCTGTATCAGATAAATTGTTTAACCTTCCCTACAATTTCTCTTTACTATTTAACTTTTAATGCTATTTTTGAGCCTTATATTTAAGGATCAAATTTTCTATTTTGCTCTGACCTTTCCATCAGGAATATTTGAAAGTCTTCTCTTTCATTGAACATCCATTTACCCCTAAGGATTATACTCAGTGTTGCTGGTAGATTATTTTTGGTTGTAATCCTGACTCCTTTGTCATTATCTCTCATTGTTTTATTTGTGAGGTCAATTGTATGTCTGATGAAATATTTCACAGTTTCATTTATTTTTTTCATTTATTTGATTTTGTTTCTTATTAACTTATGGAATCATTAGTTTCTATTTGCACAATTAATTTTAAAGAATTATTTCCATGAGTGAGCTTTTGTACCTCTTTTTCTGTTTGACCAAATCTTTTTAAGTAGTTATTTTCAGCAGTAATTTTTGGACCTCTTTTATCATTTGGCCAATTTGCCTTTTGTGGGGGACAGGGTGCTAACTCCCTCCCCCCTTACCAAACTGACTGCTTATAAGCATCTTCAGATATAAACAGGAATCATTTATTCAGTCCTTGCAAGGAGAGATCCAATCACACCAGATGAGTAGACCCAGCTCCCACTTCCCAGCATTATGCCTGGCCTAATGAGCCAGAAATGTTGAATAGGTTAAATAGCAAAAGACATGGGTTCATTGGAGGAACTGGAAAGGAAATAACCATTGACCAATGGTCAACAAAGCTATCTACTTCCTGTGTGTCACATGACTTCTTGAAATTTAGCCTGGGATCTGATCCACTGCATCACACAGTCTTTTTGAGAACTCTTCACCTGGTCTCATTCACTTTGTCAGGTATTTTTTCTTTCTTTCTTTTTGTCCTTTCTCTCCCAAGCTTTTAATTATCCTTTCATAATATTCTTCCTTTACTCTCATTTTCTTACTCAATTATTCCTCTGCCTCTTTTATTTGATTTTAAAAGTAATTTTTAGCTCTTCTAAAAATTCTTTTGGGGCTTTTTTAAAATTTACAATTTTTCTTTGAGACTTTGCTTATAGGGTTTGGGTTTTCTTTTTTTCATTTTAGCTATTTAAACATTTTTTTTTCTGAATTTGTGTTTTGATCCTCCCTCCTGTCATTAGCTTCTTTTTATTGTTTGCTCATTTGCTCCTCATTGCTTAAGTTTAACTTTAAGGTAAGTTGGACTGTGTTCTATTGTGTTATATCCATCCTAATATTCATATTTTGTTGTTGTTGCTGATGTTTTCAGAACTAGTTCCAATGTTTGGAATTTTTGGTGCTCTCAAGGTGGTGTGATCTGGGCAGAAATATTGCTTCTGCTCTCCTTTCTTCCTTTTCCCCTCCATCCTTCTTTTAACACATCCCTCCCTCTTTTCTTCCTCCCTCCTTTCTTTCCCTTTCTCCCTTCTTCCTTCCCTCCCTCCTTCCTCTTTTCCATTTCTTTCTCTTCCTTCCTTCCTTCCTTCCTTCCTTCCTTCCTTCCTTCCTTCCTTTCTTCCTTCCTTCCTTCTTTCCTTCCTTCCTTTCTCCTTCCTTTCCTCCCTCTTTTTTCCTTCCTTCCTTCCTTCTGTTCTTTTGATCTTTTTCTTCTCATCCATCTCACTTCTTTTCCCCACTCTTCTTCTATCTCATTTTCCTTCTCACTCTTTCTTCCACATCCCTTTCAAGGGCTTGAATGGAAGTGTTCTTTCCCAGCTTACCACTTGAATAGTTAGTGTAAACTTCTTATTTTATTATTAAACTGTAACAGGGTGAAACTGAATCTCTTCAGCCAATACTTCAATAACTTTTACTTCTTTTAAATTGGTTAACTTGGTTGTTTAAACTTTGTCATTAGATGCACTTTCAGCCGAGCTAAAGTATTTTTTAGAAGGGGTGAGGTGATTAACTAGCTCAATTGATTCCCCACTCTTAATATAATCTTATAATCTAAATAAGGGTTGTTTGCAATTTTCAAAAACAGGATAAGAAAGATGGAGACACTATTCCTCTGCTACATTAAACAGAACTAGCCACATTTTTGAGAGGAAATGGTAGGAAAAGTTTCCAGTATGGAGTATTAGGAAGCTGAATGTTGGCATTTGCTGTTGAAGCATGAGTAAGTTTATAGAGAGGAGTGGTAGGTCCAAAGTTATAGACTGTATCTTTTTTGTTTCCTTTAATTGTTTTAATAAAATGGGTTGATTTATACTCTAAAAACCTGATTTAAACAGAATGCTGTGGAAAGATGGCCCATTTTCTTTATCATTAGAAGAAAAATCTATTCCACTCCAAGTAAAAATCCATTGAAGTAAAGAGATTTATGAAAAAACCTTCAGATTTATTAATTAGTAAGCTGTGGTGTTAAAGACAATAATTAGAAAAATATTTTCTGAAAATTCATGATTGTAAATGTATAAAGACATTATAGCAAAAGGTCTCAATGAAACATTGCAAATTCTAGTTAAGTATTTCTGTTATTTCAGCATATTATCATGAAAAAAAGCTAGAAAATTTGTTGTTAAAATGAATGGATGAACAGATAAATAAATGAAAAGCATTTGCAAGTCAAAAAGTATGCAAAGTACTAAGCATACAAATGCAAAAGTAATCAGTTCCTGACCTTAAGGAACTTTTATTCTAATGGGAGAAGGCAAGAGACATATGGGACTCTGATTCTGAAAGTTACTTTTTAAAAAAATATTTATTTATTTTTAATACCCATTGGTTTATGAGTCATGTTGGGCCAGAAAAATCAGAGCTCAAGGGAAAAGCCATGGGAGAGACTAAAAAAAAAGAAACAGAAAAAAATGAACACAGCATGTGTTGATTTACAATCTCCTTAGTTTTTTTTTCTTCTTTTTTCTCGATGCAGTTGACATTTTCAGTCCAAAGTCTATTGGGATTGCTTTAGATCACTAAGCCACTGAGAAGAATGATGTTTTTCATAGCTGATCATCACACATTCTTGCTGTTATTGTGCACAATGTATTACTGGTTCTCCTGGTTTCTCCTCAGCGTCATTGCAGGCCTTTCTAAAATCAGCTGGTTCATCATTTTTTTATAGAAAAAATAACATTCCATTACCTTCATTTACCCAACTTATTCAGCCATTCCCCAATCGATGAGCCTCTCCTTGTTTTTCAATTCTTTGCTACAAACATTTTTACACATAGGGGTCCTTTTCCTTCTTTTATGATTTCCTTGATATACAGACCCAGTAATGGCAGTGCTGGGTGAAAAGGTATGCAGTTTCATGGCCCTTTGGGCATAGTACCAGATTGCTCTCCAGAATGGTTTGTTCATTTCAGAACTCCAACAATGTATCCCCTCCTACATTAGTCATTATCTTTTCCTGTCTTCTTGGTCAATATGAGAGGTGTGTAGTGATACTTCAGAATTGTTTTAATTTGTATTTTTCTAATCAATACTAATTTATAGTATTTTTTCTATTACTATATATGACTTATTTCATGATCTGAAAATTATCTGTTCATATCCTTTGACCATTTATCAATTGGGGAATGACTTATATTCTTATAAATTGGTCATAATTCTTTATATATTTTAGAAATGAGACCTTTACCAGAAATACTGGCTGTAGAAATTTCCCCCCAGTTTTGTACTTCCCTTTTAATCTTGTTTCATTTGGTTTTTTCGTGCAATTTTTAAAAAAAATTTAATGTAATCAAAATTGTCCATTTTAGCTTTCATAATGTTCTCTAGTTTTTGGTCATAAATTCCTCCCTTCTCCAATGATAACAGGTAAATTATTTCTTGTTTTCCTAATTTTTATGATATTATCGTTTATGCCCAAATCATATATTCATTTTGACCTTATTTTGTTATGGGGTATTAGATGTAGTTCTATGCCAAGTTTCTGACATATTATTTTCCAGTTTTCCCAACAATTTTTGTCACACAATGAGTTCTTATTCCAGACTCTGGAGTTTGAGGATTTACCTGAAAGTTACTTAACTAACATTGGGGCCATATTAGAATGTATTGACAGTAGTAAAAGTTCATTTGATTATCCTTCATGATTCCAGAAATGCAAATGGCCAGGGTTAGGTATTGAATCACAGGAGGAAATAATATAAAATAGCAAAGTGTTTATTAAGATTGTGAAGATGTTTGTAGGATAAGAAATGAACTAAAGAATGGACAAAACTTTCCTGAAATATCCTAATACCTGAGAATAAGTTATCTTAACATCACAAGAAAGTCTCCGGGGGTAAATTCTAGACACCAAAAGGATAAATTCTAGGATGTGCACTTGCTGGTTTTGATCAGCAAATTAGAAATTTTGGCACTATCATGTAAAATGATAGATTTCCTGGAAAATTTCCTAGCTAGGAAAACTAAAGATTAAATTTAATATTTGGCTTAAAGTCATGCATAATTTTCATTTATGATTTTAAAGAAAATTCTAACATATAATTTTAAGCATAGCTTCTATGTTTTTGATTGTGTGATATAAAGGAACAACAAATCAAACTGATCCAAAAATATTTTAGATTCTTTTAATGGAAAAGTTTGGGGAGAGTCCGGTATTAAAGTAAGAACAGGTGGGGCAGCTAGATGGCGCAGTGGTTAGAGCACCAGCCCTGAAGTCAGGAAGACCTGAGTTCAAATCTGGTCTCAGGCACTTAACATTCCCTAGCTGTGTGACTCTGGGCAAGTCACTTAACCCCAATTGCCTCAGCAAAAAGCAAAAAAAAAAAAAAAAGTAAGAACAGGAAACACGTTTAACATATTTCACCATAAATCCTCTGGAACTGTGGTTTGTCATTGTATTAACCAGAGTTTCTAAATCTTTCAAAATTATTTATCTTTATAATATTGTTGTTTTATATAAATTATTAATGTATTACAGCTCATTTCATTCTGTCCTATATATATAAATAATATGCTGTACTAATCCTTTAATAATTCTGTTATTTCAGCATATTATCATGAAAAAAGAGCTAGAAAATTTGTTATTAAAATGAATGAATGAACAGATAAATAAATGAAAAGCATTTACATGTCAAAAAGTATGCAAGTTACTAAGCATACAAATGCAAAGGTAATCAGTTCCTGCTGACCTTAAGGAACTTTTATTATAATGGGAGAAGACAAGACAATTATGACACTCTGATTCTGAAAGTTACTTTTTAAAAAATATTTATTTATTTTTAATACCCATTGGTTTATGAGTCATGTTGGGACAGAAAAATCAGAGCACAAGGGAAAAGCCATGGGAGAGATTTAAAAAAAAAACAAAACAAAACAAAAAAAAAAAAAAACAAAACAAAAAAAAAACGAAAAAAGAAATGAACACAGAATGTGTTGATTTACAGTCTCCTTAGTTTTTTTTTTTTTCTTTTTTTTTTTCTGGATGCAGTTGACATTTTCAGTCCAAAGTCTATTGGGATTGCTTTAGATCACTGAACCACTGAGAAGAATGATGTTTTTTATAGCTGATCATTGCACATTCTTGCTGTTATTGTGTACAATGTATTACGGTTCTGCTTGTTTCGCTCAGCGTCAGTTCATGTAAATCTGTGCAGGCCTTTCTAAAATCAGCTGGTTCATCATTTTTCTATAGAAAAATAACATTCCATTACCTTCATTTACCCAACTTATTCAGCCATTCCCAATCGATTCTCTTCTCCAGTTGTCTTTTTAATCCCATGTGTACCTTTGTTTCAAAGATGTCTCTTGTAAACAACATATTGTTGGATTTTTTCTAATTCTTCTATTTGCTTCCATTTTATGAGTGAGTAAATTCCATTCATATTTAGAGTTATGTGTTTTTCCTCTATCCTATTTTCTTCTGTTTTTTTCTTTTTTACCCTGTTTCTCCACAAAATCTATTTTGCTTTTGATCACTGCCTTCATTAATCTTCCCTTTGTCTTAGCTTCCCCCGTTTCTTTTTCTTAACTCTTTCCCATTCTAGTTCTCTATTGAGCAATATGTATTTTTGTACACAACAAAGTGTTTACATATATATCTCTCTCTTTGAGACAGTTCATATGAGAGTAAGGATAAACATTGCCTATTACCCACAACCCCATTTGTCCCAATTGTAAAAAAAAAAAAAAAGAAAAAAGAAAAAATCCCTTGTGTGACTGTTTTATGTAAGAGAATTTCTCCAAGCCTTCTTTTCCTTTCCCCTTATTCCAATAAATCTCCCTTTCTAAGCCTTCTATTTTTCTTTTGAGGTCCTTCCAATATACAAGACTCATTCATGCTTTCTCTCTGAGCAGGCAAATTCTAACTATTCCAATGGTGATACAGTTCTTGGGAGCTTCACATAGTTTCTTCCAAATAGGAAATGTAAGCAGTTTAACTTTATGATGTTCTTCATGATTAACACATATATTTGTCTTTTTTTCCCCTCTTTTTTTTCTCAAGTCTTCTATTTGAGCATCAGATTTTCTATTGAGCTTTGATTTTCTTATCAGGAGTGCCTGGAAGTCTTATATTTAATTAAATATTATATCTTTTAACCCTAATGTTATTGTAGTAAGTTTTATTGGGTATAGGTTTTTCCTAGTTACAATTCTAGCTCCTTTACCTTCAGAAATATCATATTTCAGTTCCTTTATCTTGTCAGCTGCTAAAACTTGTGTGATCCTGCCTATGCCTCCTTGATATTTGGTTGAATTCTTACTGGCTTCTTGAAATATTTCCTCCTTGACCTAAAAGCTCTGAAATTTGGATATAATATTCCTGGAAGTTTTCATTTTGGCTTCTCTGCATGTGGTCAGTGGATTATTTCCATTTCTTTTGTGCCCTCAGGTTCTAAGATATCAGGGTAGTTTTCCATGTTAAATTTTTTGAAAGACAATGTCTAGGCTATTATTTTGGTCATGGCTTTCAGGAAGTTCAATAATTCTTAAATCATCTCTTCTTAATATGTGTTCCAAGTAAGTGTTTTTTCCTAGTGAGAAAATTGACATTTTCTTCTATTTTTCATTTTTTGAATTTATTTCTTCTTGTCTCAAGTATTCATTATAAATTTTATGGAGTACATAGAAATAATTTTCTACAGGATACAGCATTGAACCCTGGTAGTGATCACATCATTGAATCATGCTCTTCAGAAATTGCATTCCTTTACATAATTGGCTAGAAAAACAGAAACAAACTCAGTCAGATTTTCCCATTTGGTTGCCTTCATCTAGACCAGGTCACTCACTAACTTTGAGTACATAATTCTTAAGTTTTCTTTATGTTTTGCCTCTATAGAAATCCATGTTTTATTTTTTTATTTTTTATTTTTTTTAATAAAGCTTTTTATTTGCAAAACATATGAGTGACCTTTCAACATTGACCTTTGCAAAAAAAAAA
>JAJPUD010012694.1:2666-48033 GCA_023553655.1 Myrmecobius fasciatus | reverse complement strand
ATATATATATATATATATATATATATATATATATATATATAACTTCTTTTTTTTATGGTAGCAAAAAATTTGAAATTGAGTGGATGCCCATCAATTGGGGGAATGGCTGAAGAAGTTAAGGAAGGTATATGAATGTAACAGAATCCTATTGTGCTATAAGAAATGATGAACGGGCAGATTACAGAGAAAAACCTAGATGAACTGATGAAATATGCAAAACCAAGAGAACATTGTACACAGTAACAGCAATATTGTATAATGACCAACTAAGACTGACAGCTCTTCTCAGCAATACAACAGTCCAAGACAATTCCCAAAGAATTCATGATGGAAAATGCTATCCTCATCCAGAGAAAGAACCAGTTCTGAATGCAGATCGATGTATATGATTTTCACTTTATTTTCATGTTTTTTTTCCTTTGAGTCTTTGTCTTCTTTTACATGACCAATATGGAAACATGTTTTACATGACTGCACATATATAATATCAATTTGCATACCATTTTAGGGAGGGAGAGGGAAAGGAGGAATGGAAAAGAATTTGGAATTAAAAAAATTTTAAAAACAAATGTTAAAAATTGCCTTTGCCTATAATTTTAAAAAATACAATTTTAAAGTTTAAAAAAGAAACAAAAGAAAAATGACAATTGCTTGCTAGTTTACAGCTATGAGTATTACAATGTTTATATTGGCTTATGTTTCCACCTCCCTGACATTTTAATTGATTGCAAATATATTTTACAAACTCTATTAAATCAGTTTATGCTGAGAATTCATTCTGTTCCTAAAAATGCCCCCTCCCAAAAGGATTAAGGCGACTTTAATGTATTTAATCAAGAATACAATACTGAGATACAGAATTATTATGTACCCTGTGAGAGGTTTTTCTTCCCTCCATAACTAGAAATATTCTTTGACAGTGGACCAGCAGTTAAGGAACTATTCCTGGAAAAACTGTGTCATTTTGGCAAATGGTAAAAGTGTTCTGATTATTCTGTCATGGAATCTGTGCCAAAAGTGTCATGACATCAGTGTGCTATAACTTGTAAAACATGTTTCTTCCCACCATATTTCTTTTGTTAGAGAAAAAGAATAGAAGAAAGCTAAGTAGGGTTTACAATACTCTTTCTGACCTGATCTTTAATCATGGGTCAAAAATGTTAATTCACTAACACATACTCTGATTCAGTTTAGAACAATTGGAAACAATGTGATATAGTTACTGGGTGAGTTATATTCAAAGTCAAAGCATAAAACTATTGTTTCTCTAGAAGAGGCCATCTTGATTTAGGGCATAGCAGAGAAAGTCCAAGAATCTCTTTCTACAGATGCCTAAGAATAGTAGTAAGTACCAGTGGCTTTCCTTGTCCGTACTGTCACTCATGCTAATTTTCTAAGGAAATCAGTAGATTGTGCACAATGAGCAAGTGACTCTGAATGTGGTTCCACCCTTGCAACTCTGTACTCCCTTGTCAAATTAATCTTGTGACTGCAAAGGAAGGAAGGGATATTTAAACAACAACAATAACTTAAAATTTCCTTCATACTCTTCTTTGGAAATAATTAGAATGTATATTTTAAGCAGTTTGAATAGTTTTAGGTCAAAAAGGGAGGTAAAAAATCCTTTGTTCTACCTGAAGTGAAAAAAAAGGATTCATTTCTCTAAATTGTAAGGGATCTATCACTTAAAGTCACCCCTTCAGATTCATTTTTCACTACTGGTGTGAACCCTAAAATTAATTTTATTTTAAACAAAAAATGTAAACCTGAATAACAGTTTATCCAGGAAATGACCTAAATTACTAGTTTATTAGTGAAGAGAAGCTTTTCAGTAAGCTCAATGTTCTCCCACTAATATAAAATATTCATATTTGAGGTACCCCAAAGGGTCACTAGATCCCTGGAAAATGAATCAATAAAATCTTTGTCCTTCTAGATGAAGTCATTCCTGATATACAATACTTTGTATTTAGACCTCCAGTTCTTAGAGGGTCTTAGTCAAACTCCTCTGAGTTATTACATTCTTCTTAGGTTTTCACTTGCTTTATAAAAAATACTTAATTAAAACAAATTTGTAAAAATATGAATTATCTTTATTTTGCCCTTTTCAGAATTATAATAGACTGAGACATTAAAGGGGATGGTGGATGAACCAAACTCTTCTGTTACTTTCACCCACATCTGACTCCAATCTTAAGTTTGTCAATTAACCCTGTAAGTATTTTTGGTTTTCTCTCCCCTCAGTTAATACTAAATTTTATTCAAGTGATCCAAGCTAACTCATTACAAGATTCTTTATGATACAGAAAGCGGGGAGTAATGTATAATAGATTCTTGATAATAAAAAATGAAACACTCAGTAGCTTTGGATTTGTTGGCTTAATTGACAATCTTTCACGTTAATAAAAATTGTCAAGATGTTTGAGATTTAAGGATAAATTGTGGATTGAAACTAAATTTTTATAAGGAAGAAAATTAGCCTACAAAGTTGCATCAATCTATTAACCTTTAACATTAGTCTTTTAAAAAAATAATTTAATACTGTAAAAACAAAAACAAAAAAAAAACTCCACACAGCAACAAATGGCTAAAGTTAAATTTAAGGTTTAATCAGAAAATCAATGAATTCTAAGTATGGATATTGTTCATTTTTTCAGATACCTTTTAGTTTTAATATGCAAAGTATTCAGTTAACCTTTAAATCCTTTGTATAAACATTTCTGGGAGAGCTTGTAAAATATCCCCTTCTTTGTTTCCTGACTCTCCAGTTGAAGGCATTTAGAAACACTTTGGTATGGGCAGAATGCTTTATTTTACTTTCTATTGCTCCTAGTTGGGGTCGAGACCATAATTACCTAACCTGAGACCAGCACATTTAAGTCATGCAGAATAGGACCCAGCCAGACAGTAAAATAAATGGCTTTTGTTTAAATTTAAAATATTGTTTACGAGAAAAGGTTTGGACAAATATCATATCATATTGCTTAAGAGAAAAGGTTTAGTCAAATATTATATCATCCTTTCAGAGCTGTCTCAATGTATGTAGAATCCTAAGATTAGGGTGAAGTTTAATTCTAGATGACTCTAGCTGTTACAGGTCTCCCTTCCCTGGTCTAAAAACAGACCTGTCAGAGTTGCATCTCCCAAAAGGCTAGAAGTATATTGATTACAAAAGGGAGCTGAAGTATTGACACTTAACCGAAGATAATCGAGGTGGGGGAGTAAAAGTTTACTGGACAAAAAGACAAGTTGTCACCTGTGTGATAGGCATTAGTTGAGTCTACACATCTGGAGCCCGAATAAGACAAACATTTAGTAGTTAATATCCATCTATACCTTATATCCCTCTGCAATCAATCAATAAACTTTTACTAAGCAATACTGTGCACTGGAAATACAAAAAGATGTAAAGGCAGTCCCAGACCTCAAGAACCCAGATGGACTTTTATTGATGAAGTGGGGAAAAGGATAAATAGAACATAACCATATTTAAAACTAGAGGCATGGAGCATGTTCATGTACATAAGTACATTATTTTATTTTTCTGTAATTTCAATCTAAAGCACATGTACCATACACATATTATTTTTAAATATTCTCTCTCCTTTGGGTCAATTCCCACTTTGTTCTTTGTTAGTTTCCCATCTCAGATATTCTCATTTGAGCTGGTAATTAAGTGTGTTTAGATAGTGATTTGGGATTCCAGTTAGACAAGTTGTAACAATGATGTTCCACCTCCCTTTCTCATTCTCCCCCCTTCCCCACTCATTCTCTTCCCATTCTTCAATGTTCTTCAAACAAGTCTTGTAGCCAGTTATCCTCAAGGCCCCTAAATAACACAACAGTGCAAATAATCACTGGAGAAGCCGTTTCCTTTTCTTAGCCTGCAATGAAAAATCTAATAAGCTTCTGTTACGTCATGCCCTAGCCATGCTAAGTATTAATATATCTCGTTTCTTCAGCATTTTTGTGTGCTAAGCTCAAGAAAGTGCCTCATACATACGATATACACATGTACACCTATCCACCGAGAAATATCTTACTCAACAAATACATAGTCCTTTCACTCATTCTCATCTTTCAGGTGGAAGATAACAGGTAATTCCAAAAATCTGTTATCCTCCCCAGGCCAGGGAAGTTCCCCAGACACCCAAGTCATTGAATAGGTGTTCTACGCAGTACAAAATAAAACAGAGCTAAAAATCATGTGGTCAATGCAAGTAATATACATTCTGATTCTCTTTCTCTGGTTCTTTCGCTCGCTCTCTCTTCTCTTTTTTCCCTCCCCACGAAATATCCGGATAACTATATTTATTTTGTGCTAGGAAGCCCCATCCTGGGTGGTACCACCTCCACTTTTACTGTGATACTTACAAGCCAACCTGGATCTTAGCCTAAAGCCCCCTACCTCTCTCCACGCCCACCAGTACGCTGCACGCACTGCGTAATTCCGCGCTGCCACTTACTTTGAGACGACGACAAAATAAGTCCTTAGGTCGGATGAGATGTTTACTGCAATGAATTGAAGGTATGAGATGGGAAGAATAAGATCCAAAGTCATTGATCACCCCTGCTTTAAGCCTCTTCTTACAAGTGTCCCGTAGAAGAAGTCAGTACTGGAGGGAGGAGATGAGCACGTCGGAAGCAGCACGATCATACGCACTACTTACAGGAGGGGGAGTGAATCCCACTGCCTTAGCAAATGAGGGGAGCGCTGCTCTCGGAATACAAGGGTCTTGCCTCCCAAACTAATGGTTACGGGCTTTCATTCACTCTTCTGAGTCACTGACTACACTCACAGCCCATTGGCTCCCCTAGGCTGACCAGCCAATCTCTGAAGCTCGGAGCTGCCAGGAATGGAGAAAACCCGGAGCTCTGGATATCCTAGCGTGGAAGGATTGATTTTTTTTTTTTTTTTCTTTTTAATTCACGTGCACAGGAACAAATTCTTTGCTTGGCTTGAGAGGTCTGAATCAAGGGGGAGGATCTTGTGCACAAACTCTATTGGGGTGATACTTGGGTCTTGTTTTTGTGAGTAATCAGATTACATTGTTGATTAGCGAAGCTGGAGTAATAGTATCTACCTTTTGAAGTTTACCTAAACAGAGTTTAAGTTCTAAAGGGCAAAGCCATCTTCTCCCCCTTCCCGCCTCCACCCCGGCCCCATTAGCCACCGCCCCCACTTTCTGTTATAAATTATGCTAATGTATTGTAGTGAGAAAAGGTAAAGACACCCTGTTTCCGAGATCAAACGGACTGTGCTGCCAATTTCACTTCTTTGACTGGCTGGGGGAATGATTGGGAGGAGATTTAAACTAAAACGCTGAATTTCTTTGAATTCCTCCTCCTCCACCCTCTTCCTTGGCCCCAACACCCAACTGGAATCTGTCTGGAATGCTGAGGGTCAAGCAATTGGGTTGCTGGTAAAGAGAAGCAGGGCCATCTGCTTAGCTTCTTACTTGACCAGAGGTGTCCATTAGGCAAAGTTAAGTCGAATTTGTTTTCTCCATTCCTATTCTTCTTTCCCCACCCCTTTCCACGTCCCCTGAATTCTTAGAGCCCCAGGCTGGTAGCAGTTAGATAATCTGAGTAAGTAGAGCCATGAACTGGGGGAGTGAGACAAGGGCTTGTAAATCGAATTGAGGGTTTTGGTGTTGTTGTTGTTGTTGTTGTTTTTTTTTCTTTTAAAGAAACCAAAACGCCACATTTCCCAGTTTTTCAAAGCATTCATTTCCTGTTTTCAGTGAAACAGAAATAGAACCCTAAACAAAAATGGAGTGAATCCATTCTGGTGTCCTGTCTGGATGTTGCAACTTGCTTAGTATAGATACCTCCAAAAATAAAGAGTGACATTTTAGACCCAGGTCTGGGAAAACTGAGGAGACTCATTTAGCAGAGATCCAGCCTTTAAAAGTGAATTTGGTAGGACCAGTTCTGCTTAGAAACTGAGCTAAATTTTAAGCCTATTCCCTTCAGAGACTAAGGCATTATCAGGAAGTTTATGCCTTTAGGTTTCAGAGAAATACACATATGCTATTTCTATATCTTTAAAGCATCAAATTGATATATAATCAAATTGGTGTAAAATGGTTAAATGGAACTGAGGTGCCAGTCTCTGGCTCCAAAAGGGAGGAACACTGCAGAGTAAGAGTTTGAGCCAAAGAAGGTACAAAAAGAGACTATCCCAGCTCTAAGGATTACTTCCAAAGGAGATGTAGCCTGCCTGGTTCTGGGAAAGAGGGCCTTGTTTGGAATAAAATTAGACCCTTTGTGCTTGTAGAAATCCCTTGATTTTCAATTTTGGACACCCTAGTTTTAAGGATCCTAGAGAAACTGGCAAATAAAAATTTTAGACTGTAACTGAGCAGCCACTTTTCTAGTAAATGTTCCCTTACAAGTCAGTTCCATTAAAGTGATTTTGCATTTGATGATCAATTGAATGTTTTACTGATTGTTCCTATGTTATTGAATCCTTATTCATATTGAATCTGATATGAAAAATAGGGAGTTTGACTCCCTAGAATGCTGATGCTGAGTTGAAAAACACATTTGTCAAAGCCTAGAATAGATTATTTGCCTTATTATGAAGTCATTGTGCTCTGCAAGTCCATAGAGTAAGGCTTGCAAGTGTTCCTATAAACACCAAGTAATCAACCTTTAGTATTTTTGGGGGGAAAAATGGGGGGGGGGAGGACGGAAATTTTGCTAGTTTTGTGACTCACTTGATCTGTTTTTCTGTTTTTGCCCACTCTTATTTTTTCAACTAGATTTTATTTGCATTGTCCCAAATGGCCTCTTAGAAGAAATTTTCAGGTGCCCTTTGGAATAAAGACCTAGAGGAAATTTGGCTAGACCTCTAAAGACATAGCCTATGATACATAGAGCCATAGGGAGACTATGATGTGCCAAAGAAACATTAAGATAATTTTGTTTAGAACTGATTTGGATGGCCTTTTGCATTTAGGATATCATGATACATTTTCACCCTCAAACAATTGCTTTCTCACTGGAGTGTAAAGAGTGAGGGACTTCAACTTCTCAGGCCTCTAATCCCTGTATGGAGAGGTCTCATATGCTCTGGAATGTGATAGATACTTAGCTTTCCTGAGGTAATACTAAAGGGAGGACTAATATTGTCTGAACTTAAGTCCATGTTAGAATGAAAGGAGTCACTATATGTCACAGATAACAAAAGGGGGTTTACTTTGTCTTTGAAACAATGGTATGTTACAAAGATATAGTAACACTTTGCTTCTCTGGAAGCCTTCTTTTTCATGTGGAAATATGGATCATCAAGGATGGAAATGGTTAAGGTTATGATGAAGCATATAGTATCAGAAATTAGTCTGAGGGATCTTAACTTCATGTAGGTAGAAATTTTTGTCTCTTTAGATGATCAGGAGGCTTTTTTCAAGGGCCACAAACTTTAGGTAGGTATAGGTAGGTCATTTGTTCTATTCCTAGCTAACATGACATGACTACACCAATGTCTATATTGGCAATGGACTCATTCCCCAGGTTCTGCTATTCCTGTAACATCTCCAAATTTATTGTTTAGCATATGATGTCCCTGATGAGTGCTGATATGCCCCACAAATAACTATGCAGGGGGAGGCATTAATCCTGACCCAAAAGGTAGCATTTGATTGTCCAGTCCTTTGCTACACAGGTCTCAGACAACTTAGCCAGAATCATGATTGGTGCCCAGGAATTAGGATAGATGAAATTCTAAGTCCCATCCCTCAAGGCTCTCCCATATACTAGTCATGAAGCCAAGAGCTGAACCCTATGTAAAGACTTATCAGAACTTTCATTTCCTATAATATTCCTTGTGGCCACTGACATCCAGTTTTATATGTCTCTCTTATAGCAGATAAAGCCATCAGTAAATCGGGCAAAATGGTATTCTTCAGGAGTTTTAATCTGGAATAAAAGTTCCCCATTTGTGAAGGACACCAACACTGGAGGAACCCAGGCAATCATGATTTTTAATGTATCTTTTCCCTTTAATGATGGAAGCCTCTTATTTCTATTCATCTTGTTAGAAGGACCGACCCAACATCCAACCTATAATGGACAAGTCAGGACAAAGGATCATTGTGGGACCTTGTAGGATCATCTGTTCAGAAGCAACTAGGACCCAGTAACAAATGAACAATTGCTTTTGCAAAAGTGGAATAATGTATAACTGCTCAAAGAAACTTAGAGTTCTAGAATCCTAACAGTTACTTATTCTGACTACATATTGGTGCCTGCCAAAAGCTCCATTCAGTCTAGTTTTTTGGTGGACAAAAATGTACAAAAACATGGGCTTTTCAGGGTCACAAAGCCTGACAGAGAGATACTGCTGTACAGCTGGCTTTTTTCCAGTGCAAAAGACTATTCTGGGACCACTTGAAAGAAACAGATCCTGATGGGAATCATCAAGATATTCAAATGGACAGTATGGGTTTTCTAAAAACCTGAGGAGGTCAAGTCTCAAAGCTTTCTTAGATCATGGGGCAAATTCTAGACTTTGTCTGGAATCCTCTGGGTTTGGATATAGGGAGAGGGTGGGGCCCAGAGTAATTTATAGGCATAATACCAAATTGGTTTACTTTCTTATGTAAGAATCAGGGAACAACTTCCAGTCAGCCTCAGCTCCCAAATTCATTAGGAGAGGGTTAGTCTAGATAGTTCTATAATGATCACTTTTTCCTTCAAAAATAGAAAACCATTTTTCTTTTTCTTTTGCATTTGGGTTGAGGAAGGGCATTCAAATACCAAGTTAGGCCCTTGTATTATTTGGACAACTTTGTGAAATGTTTCGTGTGTGTTGTTTTATGCAATTCTGTAGTAGAGACAATTGCGATTTTTATGTACACATGAGAGATGGCATAAAATTTTGCCACTTTGACTGCTTTGACATTCTTTGCTTTATGACACTGGGCTTGCAAGCGAAAGAATAATGCTTATGCCTTCCTAGACACCTCAGAGGACTGTTCTGGACTGGGGACAGGTACATATCCAAAACACAATCCTACCTATTTGCAGAAAACTTCAAATTTCTCAGAAGTGAGAATATAAATTGGGGTTTGGGTCATGTGGAGAGTGCCTTTGTATATAGTGAACCTGGGAAATCTACTTCTTGATAACCTGTAAGGGAAGTCACTTGGAAACCCTGTGGAGCATGTATAGGCTCCACGTAACTGATTCCTGTCAGTTAACCACATGTTGAAGAGGAAGATCTTTTATAAGCTGGGTAGCATTCAAAAATGTTGCTCTTGAGGGATCTCAGTGAATCTTTGAAGTATAAAGCCTTTTTTTTTTGTTTGTTCTTGTTTTTGTTTTTTTTATTAAAACTTTTTATTTGCAAAACATATGCATAGGTAATTTTTCAACATTGACCCTTGCAAAGCTTTCTGTTACAAATTTTTCCCTCCTACCCCCTCTCCCCTAGATGGCAGGAAGTCTAATATATGTTAATTATGTTAAAATATTTGACAGATCAAATATGTGTATACATATTTATATAGTTATCTTGCTGTATAGGAAAAAAAAAAACCTGAGAAGGAAAACATAATGTAAGCAAACATCAATAGAGAGTGTGAAAATGCTATGTTGTGGTCCAGACTCAGAACCCACAGGCCTCTCCCTGTGTGTATATGACTTTCTTCATCACTGAACAACTGGAATTGGTTTGAAACATCTCATTATTGAAGAGAACCATGTCTGAAGTATAAAGTCTTGTTTGCTTCTTATTAAAAACAAAGGATCTAGAATACAAAAGAAAAGGAACAAAAGAAATGGGATAAAAGAGTAATAACATTTCCGATATAAAACTATATTATAAAACAGGAGTCATTAAAAAAAATCTGATAATGATTTAAAAATAGAGAGCTAGATCAATGGCACATATTAGACAAGAGAGAATTGGAAAAAATGGAAGTAACCACCTATTTTTTTCACTTACTAGTATTTTATTTTATTTTCCAATTACATTTAAAGATAGTTTTCAACATTCACTTTTGTAAGATTTTGAGTATTTTCCCTCCCTTAGTTCCCTCCCTTTTCCCCAAGACAGCAAATAATTTGATATAGGTTATACGTGTACAATCATTTTAAACCTACTTCACATTTCTCATGTTATAGAAGAAAAATCAAAACAAAAGGGAAAAATCATGAGAAAGAAGAAAACAACAAAAAAGATGAAAATAGTATACTTCAATGTACATTCAATCTCCATAGATCTTTCTCTGGATGGAGATGGCATTTTTCCAGCCCAAGTCTATTGGAATTGTCTTGGAGCACTGTATTGCTGAGAAAAGTTAAGTCTGTCATAGTTAATCATCATACAATCTTAACTGTTACTGTATGCAATGTTCTTTTGGTTCTGTTCCCTTCACTCAGCATCAGTTCATGTAAGGGTTTCCAGGCTTTTCTGAAATCAGTCTGCTCATCATTTCTTATAGAACAACGTGTTCCATTACATTCAAATACCACAACTTATTTAGCCATTCCCAACTGATCCATTCAGTTTCCAATTTCTTGACACCACAAAAAGAGCTGCTACAAACATTTTTACACATATGGGTCCTTTTCCCTCTTTTATAATCTCTTTGGGATATAGATCCAGTAGTGGTACTGGATCAAAGGGTATGCAGTTTTATAGCCCTTTGGGCATAGTTCCAAATTGTTCTTCATAATTACCCACTTAATTTTTGATAAAGCACAAAACTTAAATTGTCTAGGGAAAACGTCCTTATTTGACAAAAAACTGCTGGGAAAGCGTGAAAATAGTCTAGCAGAAATTGTGCTAGACCAATACATTAGGCCATTTTCAGAATACATTCTAATTAGACTTTTGCACATTATTGCATCTAGGATAAGATGGGAAGTGGTCAGATTGGGAAAAAACTTTGTATAAATTTTTCTGATGAAACTTGATATCCAAGATATATGAACAGTTTGTTGGTTGTTGTCCTTTGTTCTTTGTTCTCAAAGAGGACCAAAAATGTCATTACTATGTTAGAGTCAAGTTACAGTATATCTAACTGTGGCTGAGCAGACCAATTTGAGCTCGGAATGCTCTGCCACAGGTCAGGCAAAAATAGTCCATATGAACAATTGAGGTACTTTCTCTAACTTTGTGCATTTCACATTTCTTCTGAGCTGCTTCAATTCTGTTTTGTTCATAGAACACAGCACCTTCTGTGATGAAGACATGCCAGGCTGCCTGGTCCTGTGCCAGTGCCTCCCATGTTGTACAATCAAATCTAAAGTTCTTAAGAATGTCCTTGCATAACTTTTTCTGATCACCACATACAGGTTTGCTCTGTGTGAGTTCTTTATAAAATGGGTTTTTTTTTTGCAAGTGTATATTTGGCATTCAGTGTGACCAACCAATAGAGTTGCACTCTTAGAATTTCAATGCTTGACAGTTTAATTTGAGAAAGTACCTCAGCATTTGTTATCTTATCCTAACAGGTGATCTTCAGATTCTTCGTAAGACAATTCAAATGGAAGCAATTCAGTTTCCTGGCATGACACTGCTATATTGTCCAAATTTCATAGTTATACAACAATGAGATTAGCACAATAGATCTGTACTGTAGACCTTTAGTTTGGTAGGCAGTCTAATACCTTGTCTCTCCCACACTTTTTTTCAGAGCATCCCAAACTCCAAGTTAGCTCTGACAATGTGTGCTTCAACCTCATTACCAAAGGGGACATCCCTGGAAAGTATACTGCCAAGGTAAATTAACTTATCCACAGCATTCAAAACTTCCCCATTTGCTGTAACCAATGGTTCCACATATGGATGATGTGGTGCTGGCTGATGGACATACATATACATATATGTAACTACTTACATATTTTAGAATATATTTTGAATACTTAAATTTAAATTTAGACATGTTTAAAATATTTTAAAATACTTGTTTTAGAAATATTAACTTTGGGCATATATATGTATATCTATAATGTATAGATATAATATATATCTATAATCTATAATCTATAATATTATGCATGGATATATCCAAAAGTATGTATGTATATAAGGATGTATGTGTTTGTATAAAACTAATAGCTATGTCCCAGTGGATAAGTGGTCCAGAATATGAAAAAAACAATTCTCAAAAAGGGAATTGCAAACTATTTAAAATCACATGTAAGAAAGCTCAACATCACTAGTAATAAGAGAAATACATACCAAAACAGTCCTGAGGTTTGGTCTCACTCTGCAGATTGTCAAAGATGACAAAAAATGGCAATAATCAATGTTAGAGGAATTATGGAGTGATGGGCACAATAATATATTGTTGGGGCAGCTAGGTGGTGCAGTGGATAGAGCACCAGCCCTGAAGTCAGGAAGACCTTGAATTCAAATCTGGCCTCAGATACTTAACATGCCCTAGCTGTGTGACCTTGGGCAAGTCACTTAACCCCAATTGCCTCAGGGAAAAAAAACACAATAACACATTGTTGTTGGAGTTGTGAAATAGTGCAACCATTTGGAAAATAATTTTGAATTATACACATAAAATGACTGAATGTCCATAGATTTTGAAGTAGAGATTTTATTTGGGGGCTTTTAACCCAAGGAAGTTATTGATAAGAAGAAAGTTCCTATAAAACACAAAAATATTCACATTGGTGCTTTTTTTGTAATAGATAACAATTAGAAACAAAGTAGATGCCCAGCAAGTGTGGAATGACTGAACAAATCGTGACATATGAATGTAATGGAATATTACTGTGTTGTAAGGAATGATGAATGTGATAGATTCAGAGAACCATGGAAATAGCTACATACACTGATGCAAAGGAAAGCAAGCATAGCCAAGAAAACAATGTACATAATAACTACAATAATATACATGGAAAAAACCAAATACCTCCAACTAAAGAATGAATATAACAAAATTGTAAAGATCCAGCAGGACTCAAAGAAATATGAGAAGACACTCCTAACATACTCCTCTATAGAAATGGGAAGTCCTTAGATATTACACATTGTATAGATTTTGGGACTTTTTCATTGTATGAATCAATTGTACTGATTTTTTTTCCTTCTTAAAAATTACTGTTTATTATATGCTATGGGTTTTTTTTGGGGGGGAGAGAAGTAATGACAGTGAAAATAATTATGGTGATTTATGAAATAAAAGACATGAATTAAAAACATTATTATATCTTCTTTAGCAATGACTTAAGTACATTAACTAAAATATCAACTAAAGGGTAGAACTGAAACAAATCAAATGAATATAATAAAGGGAAAGAATGAAAAAAGTAAGAATAGGAAAATAAAGAAAAATTCAGGTAAAAAGGCAAGAATGCATGAATAAGTACCACAAGGTAAAGGAAAAAATCATAACTGGTGATATCATTTCAAAGATGAATTAAAATGATTAAAGCAGAATTTATGATTCACATAACAAAAATAATTGGCAGAACAAAAAAAAATTGAATGTTGGCAACTCTCACCAAAGAAATCAAAAAATGGAATAATTGATTGGGAATACAAGTACACAAAAGTGAAAGGCAGTCTTGAAGAAGAACAATGATTGTTAAAAGAAATTTTGATTTCTACCATGGCAAATAAAATTAGTAAACTGAAGTACATAGCTTCAAGCAATATTAGTTTATTAACAGTGGTATATGCAATTGTTCGCAAAGTGGATTAGACAGAAAATCTCAATAAAATTAAGTAAGAAGTAAGTGAAGAGGGGTCCCTATTTATTGATATACAACAAAGAAAGAGTCTTGGTAGGTGTGGAACATTATGATTGGAAGAAAGGTAGAGTGACATTCAGATGCAGCCAGTCACTACCCCTCTAGGATAATTAAGGAATACTAATTGTTTTATTGGACCCTTCAGCATGTTATATTATTTGTTAGGGAATTGAAACTATCAGGTTTACTGAATCCTTAGAAGAGATAAAAACTCCCTAATTGCACAAAGCAAGGACAGTATCAAGTTAATTTGTGGAGCTTAAAGATAACAATAATAATACATACAGGATCATTTATAAAGTAGAATTAATTTGAGTTTCTTAATTTCCTTCTTTGATTCTTGAAAGGCCATGCCTTCTTCATAATTAAGTTACAAATCAAAGAATAGTAAAACTCATGTATATCACTCCATAATGTTTAGTAAAGCAATGATTATAGAAACAAAAATGGGGTAGGTTAGTTTCTTTGTTGAAGTGACATGTTCCTAGCTGATTGTTCTAATGCTGTAACCCCAATATATGGGAATAGGGGCTAAATAAATTTCATCTCATAAGCTCTATAGTACAGATTTGAGAGGGGAGGGTCATAAAACCTTTAGACTTAATCTTATAACAATTTACCCTTTGATCTATGAGACCACCTATGACTAATACATTGACAAACTCTGTCAGAGTTAGTCTCCTTCAGTTAGTAGGCCAGTGGTGCATGTAGATGGAAGGGATGTATGTGTTTGTGTGTGAACATTTAGACTCTTTCCTAGTAATTCTTTGCAAATATTCATTTCATAATTACCTCAAAACTTAGGGCTCAGATGTCTCATGTGCTTCGGTTCTCAAAACATCTCTTGGACATTCTGGATTGGGTCTATTATTAGAGCAACTCTAAAAGGCATTGCTTCTCCTAAAAGACCTGCTTTTCTGGTTCAGGTTACTGGAAAAAATATTTAGACCTTTCTGCTAAAATCTGTACCAGACAATTTATTATAACCTCTTGAATTTTATCATTCTAATCCTATTAATAATAAGAACATCAAACTAGGAATTCCATAGTCCATTTAGAATTTCAGAGAATTTAAATTTTTACATACCCCTTGCTATTTCTATATTTATCCCAAACCTGTACCTGATATAGATTCCACCACCAAGAAGCAGAAGGAGGAATTTTTAAAAGAATCTATGAAAATCTGAGTTGTAAAATGAGCTCTTCTGGTTAGAGATTTAATATTTAGCAAAGTAGGTGAATTGGTTAGTTTTTGAACTTCATACTCAAAAAGGATCAAAAATAGCATCACTATGTTAAAGCCAAATTATAGTGTGTCTGACTATGAATGATAAGAGCAGTATGAATTTGGATTGTCCTACCATAGGTCTGGTACAAACAATTCATGTGAACATTTGGGGTGAATTCTCTAAATCTGAGCATCTCACATTTCTTTTGAGCTATTTCAATTCTGCTTTGCTCTTACAGCACAGCACCTTCTTTGATGAGGGCATGCCATGCTGGTTCGTCCTGTGCCAGTGTCTCCCATGCTGTGCAATCAATTCCAAAGTTACTCAGAGGGATCTTGAGAGTGTTCTTGTATCACCTTTTCTGACCTCCATCTGAGCTCTTGCATTATATGAGTTTTCTAGAAAATAGTCTTTTAGGCACCAATATATTTGGCATTCAAACAACATGGCCAGCCCATCAGAATTGTGCTCTCTACAATAGAGTTTGAATGCTTGGCAGTTTAATTCAATAAAGGACCTCAATATCTAGTTACTTATTTTCCAAGTGATCTTCAGAATCATCCTAAGAAAATTCATATGGAAATAATTCAGTTTCCTGGCAGGGTACCCATTTCATAGACACACAGCAATGAAATCAGTATAATACCTCTGTAGACCTTTAGATTTCTAGGCAGTCTAATACCTCCTCTTTTCCATGCTTTCCTTTGGAATCTCCTAAACACTGAGATAGCTTTGGCAATGTGTATATCCCTGGACAGTATGTTGTCAAGATAAGTGAACTTATAACATGTATTGGACTACCTGCTATCTAAGGGAGGGGGCCGGGGGTGGGGGAAAGGAGAGAAAAATTTGGAACAGAAGGCTTTGCAAGGGTCAATGTTGAAAAATTACCCATGCATATGTTTTGCAAATAAAAAGCTTTAATTAAAAAGAAGATAAGTGAACCTATCCGCAGTATTCAAAACTTACATATTTGCTTTAATCGATGGTCTCATGTATGGTTGATGTGGTACTGGCTGGTGGAACACCTGTGTTTTCTTGGTGTTAATTGTTAGGCCAAAATTAGGACAAGCAATAGAAAACTGATCTGTATTTTGTTGCATTTCAACTTCAAAGACTGCACTGAGGGCACAAACATTTGTGAACAAAAAATCATGCACTAACTCTCTCTTCAAGACTTTAGTCTTGACTTGTAGCCTTTTCAGGTTAAAATAATTTACCATCAGTGTAGTAGCTTATCTTTTTGCCATGTTCGTCCTCATTGAAGGTATCTGATAACACTTCTGAAAACATCATGTTAAAAACTATAGGAGCCAATACACAGGCTAGTTTTACTCCACTGGTGACTAGGAAAGTGCAAGAGAACTTTTGATTGCCCAGATCTCAGGCAATCATGCCATCATGAAATTGATGTATAGTACTGATGGATTTCTCCAGACAACCAAATTTTGATTTTTCCCATAAGCCCACATGACTGACAATATCAAAGACTTTGCTCAGATTAAGGAAAGTTATTTTGCTCCTGGAGTTTTTCCTGGAGTTGTTGGGTAACAAACACCATATTGACTGTTCTTTGGTCCTTTCTATAGCCAAAGCAGACATGTGAGTTAAGTATAAATATTTTCTAAATTGACATCAACTCCATTATCATTTGACTTTTAAAATCAGTGTTCATTTGTTTCATTTTTCATTTTGGATTTAAACCTCATAAAGGGGAAAAAAAACTTATGTTTCATTACTTTAAACTCTCCTGTGACATGTTAACAAATTGTTACATTGATACATTTAAGAAATTCAAATAATGACTGAGAAATCAAAAACTAAATAATAAAGTACCACAGAAGGCATAACTAAGACTGAAATCTATTAAGATTAAGTTGGTTCAAGATGTAATTTCAGTATGTATTATTCCAGATATAACTTCATAATTTTCATGATCACAAATTGTCACATAAAGCACTTCTATATGTAAAACAAACTTGTAGATTATCCTTCCTTTGTCAAGGAGTATTTGTAATGGAAGAGGGGATCTCATTTTCTCCAAAAACCAATTCATGAGTTTTTTCAAAAGGATAAGATTTTATGACCTTGCTTAATCTGATGGCCCCTAGGAATTTGGTAAATTTACAAATAAGGAGATTTACAAACTTTCTCTGTCTCTGTCTTTCTCCTTTCCCAAAAAAATAATTATTATCCTTCCCCTTTAAAATATACCCAATTATATACTTTGCAGATTTTAACATTCTACAATAGCCTTTAGTGACTTAATTAACAATTTCATTGTGTCCAAATCAAAAGGAGTTTGATTATTCAATGACACAACCTTATCATCATCTTAGCATTTATCATTAATCTAAAGCATAAAATAAAACTACCAGTCAGATGACATTGAATCAGTCAAATGCATTTCCAAATCATCTTACATAGAAAACCATCTTATCACCTTTGGCATTTTACGGTAATCACATCAAAAACCTAGTGCAGTATTCAATTAAAGAAGTAACAATAATTAATATTTATATAGTGCTTACCACATGCCAGGTATTATGTTAAGTACTTCACAATCATGTAATTTTGGAGGAGGGTGTTGTTTTTATCCTTTTTATGAATTAGTTAACTTAGATAAACAGAGATGGGTTTACTTGCCTAAAATCATGTAGCCAACAAATTTACAGAGAGATCAGATTTTTTTACTTATATTTTTGTTGATCCATGCTTTTTCAGCATTTTGCTTTAATGTCAAATCCTAATGGTAAAAGAGGCACAAAAATTCACTGAAGAGAACTCCTTAAAAAGCAGACAGCCAAATAGAAGAAGTACAGAAATTCATTGAGGAAAATAATTCTTAACAAATTAGAATTGAGCAAGAAGAAGCTAATAACTTCATCAAACTTCAAGAAACAACAAAAAATTCAAAACAATAGAAAAAGTAGAAGAAAGCTATAAGAAAGGGTGTTGATATTAAAAGAGTGTTGATATTGTGTTTCAAGAAATTATCCAAGAAACTTGCTCAGATATCTTAGATCTACTGGTTGCTTCCTGAAAGAGATCCTAAAATGAAAAACCCCAGGAATATTCTAGCCAAATTCCAGAGCTGCCAAGCCAAGGAGAAAATATTGCAAACAACCACAGAGAATTCAAATATCATGGAACCATACTCAAGATTTAGTGAATTCCATGCAAAAGGGGCAAAGGGTTTAGAATATGATATACCAGAGGGCAAAGGATCTAGGATTACAGCCAAGAGTAACCTACAGACCTACAAACATTCAGCTAAACTGAATGTAGCATTGTAAAGGAAAATGCATATTTAAGGAAATAAAGAACTTTCAAGCATTCCTAATGAAAAGACTAGAGCTGAATAGAAAATTTGACATTCAAACAAAAGACTCAAGAGAAGCATAAGAAGGCAAACATAAAAGAATAATTATAAGGGATTCAATATAGTAAAATGGTATATATTCCTGTATGGGAAGATGGTACATCTTATTCCCAAGAGCTTTATCATTATTAGAACAGTTAAAAGAAGCTCACATAAACAGATCATGAATGAGAGTCAATTATGTTGATATTATAGACAAAAAAAAATGAAGAGGGAAAAAGAGGGACCCACTGGGAAAAGGGGGATGAGTTAAATTCTTGCTTTTTAAAAAATATGTTTTGTATGATTTCACATGTGTAACTATCATTTTGCTTGCTTTCTTAGTGAGTAGGAAATGGCATGGGAGGGAGCTAGAAATTTGTAATTCAAAATTTAAAAAGAAAAGAATGTTTAAAATAACAAAACCTAAACTTTTAAAAACAGATATATAGAAAATCAACTTCTAACTTGACTTTGAAATTGTGTTGCTTCCAGCATAAATACTTCCTTCTTTTTTTTTAAACACTTTATAATGTAATTTATTCTCAAGAAGTCAGTGAGGTAAGCATTGTAGGTATCATCATTTCCATTTTACAGATGAGGAAACTGATTCATGGCTAAATAAAATGACTTCAAGTTTATATAGCTAATAATTATTAAAGCCAAGACTTAAACTCTGGTATCTTGGTTGTGAGACTTGTGCTTTTGTTACTACTACATCATGTTGGTTTAGTATGCTTAAGGTTCGCAAAACTCTTTATGTTAATTATTGTTACTCATTTGTTTTAAACCGTGTCTGACTCTTCATGACCCCATCTAGGCTTCTCTTGGCTAAGATACTGGAGTGGTTCAGCATAAATACTTTCAATGTGTATGTAATCTGGTCCAACTGTTCAGAAGTTTCTGACTTCATTTTCTTCTTCACATAAAGTATCAGGCATTCAGATATTAGATTATGAATGTAGATTATGAATGGTTCCATTGTATTTAATGATAAGAAGAGGTTGCTTATAGAAGTACTAGTAGAGCTCTTTCATTTCACATATTTTTGTTGTCCTTGTTCCATCTATAGTAAAAATATAATTCTAAATTGTCTCATGCCCTTTTCCCCCAAAATTTATTTTATTAAGAGTAAGAAAAAAGAAAAACAGAAAAGGAATACAAAAAAAAGAACATTGTTACATGCCTAGCAGAACATCAGGGAGGATTCAAAATATATAACAACAAATACCAGTTCAAGAAAGTATATAATATATACATATATATATATACATATCAGTAGAAAAAAATTATATTCATGAATGTCCATTTTTTCTTTATTTCCTTGTAAATTGTTCTTTTGTTCTCTGCTGTGTACCTTTTTTTACTTTTATTCTTTTTTTCCCTTTCATCCTCCCTCCCCCCCAGCAGGCCATAATTAAGAAAGGATGTATTTATACATACACACACATACATACATATACCCCCACAAATAGACACATACATACATATCTTTCCCATCCCTGCTGGCCCTTTGCTTTAATTCTGCTCCTAATTTGCCTTGTTATTACTTTACCTTTCCCCACCCATGAATCCCTCCCTTGTCTTCATCCCTCACTTTTTGCTTCCTTATCCACCCATCCCTCCCCCTAATTTTTTTAAATAGATTTTGGAGAGTGCTATACCCTTTATGGTATATATGTAACATGTCTATTTAACCCATTCCCAAAGTGAGATTTCCCCCTCCAATGTCCATTTTTCCTCCGTACTTCATTTGTATGATATAATTACTATTTTTACCTTAACTCTGCCCCAATATTTGTTTCGAGCTGTTGCATTGCTAATGTCTATCTTAAACATATGCTATAAATTTACCATATTAAAAAACCAAACAATTTATCCACGTTGAGTTCCTTGAAATTGCTCTTTGATATTTGCTCATATAGGTTAAATTTTCTATTAAGTTCAGGTTTGGTTGATAGAAAGTCCTGAAAATTTGCAAGTTCATTGAATATCCATTTTTCTCATTCAATATTATAGATAATTTTGCTGAATCTGATATTTTTGGCCTCAGACCTAATTCTTTTGATTGTCGGTGGTTATGATTCCAGGACCTGCAGTCTTTTATTGTAGCTGCTGATAAGAGTTGTAAAATTCTAATCATAGCTCCAGCACATTTGAATTGTTTTTTTCTTGTTTCTTGCAAATTTTTCTCTTTTATCTGGGGGTTTAGAAATTTGGCAATAATTTGCTTTTCACAGACAGTCTCTTTTAGGTGGTGATTGGTGGATTTTTTTCTATTTCCACTTCATGTTCTATCACTCCAGGATAATTTTCTTGGATTATTTCTTGCATTATTGTGTCAAGGTCCTTTTTTTGGTCACAATTTTTAGTCAGTTCAATTATTCTTATATTTTCTCTTCTTTATCTGCTCTCCAAATCTGTCATTGTTCTTATAAGAGGTTTCTTATATTCTGTTCTATTTCTTTCATTCTTTTAATTTGTTTTATTATTTCTTAGTCTCTCATAGCTTCACTGGTTTCCCTTTGCCCAATTCTAATTTTCAAAGAGTTATTTTCATCTTTGAAATCTATGTACCTCCTTTTCTAGTTGGATAGTTTTTTCTCCCCATAATCTTTTTGTTTTTCTTGGATGGTTTTTATTTTTTATTTTAGTTTTTCCTTAATGTCTCTCATTTGACTTCTAAGTTCTTTTTTGAGTTCTCCAATAAATTCTCTTTGGGCAGGGAGACATTTCACATTACTCTTTGAGGTGAAAGCTTTTTTTTTTTTTTTTTTTTTTTTTTTTACTTCAGTGTTCTCCTCTGAAGATGAACCCTGGTCTTCCCTGTTCCCACAGTTGAGCCTGGCATTCCTGATCAGCCAAGGTTCCTTCAGTCTTCCCCAATTCAGACTCTGACTCCCCAAATAATCCAAGAGGTGAAAGTTTCTATGGTTCCTGCTGAGGTTCCAATCACACCCAGCTGGTTCAGGGGTTCCCACTTAGTGTTTCTGTGGAGCTAGTGTGGAGGTGTTTGCACTTCATATGGGTTAATCCCAGCCCAGGTCTTTCTTCAGATCTTCTTGGGTTGTATCAGCAGAACTCCTGTTCTATACCAAATCTTGATTTTTCATGAGTTTATGTTCCCCCTGAGGCACAAATTTGTTCTCTTTGTGGAGGAAATTAAAAGAGTGAAATTTACTAACCATTTACTCTGCCATCTTCCCAGAATCCTCCCATCCCATGTCTTACAACAGGATTAGTGGGATTAATTTACTTGATCACCTTCATATAGCTGGCAAATAGCAGAGCAGGGATTTTAGCCCAGATCCTTTCATACTAAAGCCAAGATTTTTCCCTCTATACACCATTACCTCCAGAAATACTCTTCGCATAATCTGATTTAGTTTGGTCTCTTTCCAAACTTTCTTCAAACTTGTTTCACTGCCCTTTATCAATTTCATGAGGTAATTCTGCTCTTCATTTTCATCTTTGTAATAATTCATAAATGAGCTTAAATCAAGTCTTTGGTCTATTTTATTTCTTAATCTGAAACTATTTTCCAACACTTTTAAAAACATCCTCTATTGTTTTCATCCTCATAGTCAAGTCATCTTGTACTGGAGTATGTGTTCACTTAGTTTAAAGCCTGCCAAAATGGCAATCATTTGAGAAATATGAAAAGTTAAAAAAAACAGAGTTTCTGGTAATTAGTAATCAATTTGTTAATTAGACCAGCTAATAGTGAATAAACTGATGGTCAGTGTTTTCTCTTGGTAACCAAAGAACAAATCATGGAGATCCCTGAGTGCTTAAATACCTTCTGAAAAGTGTCCCTAACAAGTGTGAAAACAAGCCCTAATCAGTAAACAATGAGATGGTGGACAGAAGGAAGGGAAAGGAATGAAGAAGGAGAGGAAAAAGAAGGAAGAAAGAGAGAAAAAAGAAAAAAGGAAGGTAGAAAGGAAGGAAGGAGTATAGGAAGAAAGAAAGGAAGAAAGGAAGGAAGGAAGGAAGGAGGAAAGGAAGAAAGAAAGGAAGGAAGGAAGGAAGAAAGGAAGACTGGCTAATTCCAGGTGGGTTCCCATTGGGGCAGATCTTACTTTGACTCACAGGGGTTGTTGCATGTTCTTTGTTCTTGAAGAGGACTGTGATATCAAGGAGTTGATATCATGACATGTAAGCAAAATAGATTTCACTGATGGAGGGCTGTGCAAGGTCACCTGCTTCACTTTCTCTGCTAGAGCTTTCTGGGTCTAGTGGCAAGATGTATATCAAGATAGCTGATCTTGAGTTACTTTTCTGAGTTACTATAATGAGATAAAAGTATGAAAGATCTATAAATGAATGATTAAACGAATAAAGAATTCATTAAGTACAAAGCTTTTCATGAAGTACTGAGAATACAAATAGAAAAGATAATTCCTACCAAGAGCTCATATTCTAATGGAAAAAAAACATATGGAAAGTTTCTTCTGCAAATAAGATGAAAAAGTCCCATGTCTTAAGGGTGACAATTAACCCAAGGGTTACAGCAGCAAAACTGTTGCTAGAACTAGGAGAAATCAGTGTAACAAAAACCTAAAGAGAGTTCGAGTCTCAAGGAGAAGAGAATAATTGACAGTGTCAAGGGCTACAGAGAAGTCAAGAAGAATAAGGACTGAGGAAAAGCCCTATTTGCCATTAAGGGATCAGTAATTTGGGAGAGAGTGAACACAATGAGTTAAGATACAAAAGAAAAAAAGGAAGCAGAAACACCTACTGTAGACTTCTCTTCCCTATTCCTAAATAGGACTTTGGTGGTAAGAGCTTTATTTTCTGAGTCTTTAGTAGGTATAGCTATAAAAAACAGTTCTCAGGCTGTAAGCGGAGAGTCCTGTGATAACATCTGAGGGCATTGGACTGGATACAGTCCTGTTTTCAAGGATATTGGGTTCAAGTTGCTAGACCTTATTCAGAAGGATCTGAGGGGGGATGGTAGTCAAGATAATGATGGCAGTGGCTTGACTTGTCTGGCACATGATGCCTCGTCTCTCTCGTGTGGTTTCTTGCTGTTTCAATTAGAGTGGTTTGCTTATGTTGTGGTTGGCATTTGATAGGAATGGCTATTCCTTTCTTCACAGAAGTTGCTCCCCTGAATAGGGAATTTGAGGGACTAGGCTGGAAATAGGATTGGTACTTGGGGTGCTGCTACTTCCAGGGCTCCTGTGTTTATTTTTTTCTTAAGGAGTAGTTGGTCAACAGTTGTTGATGGTATTGATGAGAAAGATAGGCCCATATTCCTGAATCCTGAAATTCCTTTATCTGATAATACTTTGTTTTCATTCCTTCCCTCTTCCTCATCTCACATTACTCAGATGCCTTCTGCCATAATTTGTTCCTTCATCCCTGTTTTACATGAAGGCATAGTCTTCTTTTTGTCAAAACAAATCCTTTATGTGTACTAGTGATCCTATCCTCACACATCTTCTTCAGAAAATTGTCCCCCTATCATCCCAATCTATCTTCATTGGGTCCCTATTTACCAGCTGCTTCCTCATGGACTTTAAACATGTTCATGACTCCTCAGCTTCTAAAATCCTTCAGCTGATTTGCTGGTGGGTATCCACAAGCTATCATCCTTTTTTTTTGCAAACTCTTTAAAGAAGTTTAGGGAAGAGAAGTGTACAGTAGGTGCTTCTACTTCCTTTTTTCTTTTGTATTTTAACTCATTGTGTTCACTCTCTCCCAAATTACTGATCCCTTAATTGCAAATAGGGCTTTTCCTCAGTCCTTATTCTTCTTGACTTCTCTGTAGCCCTTGACACTGTCAATTATTCTCTTCTCCTTGAGACTCGAACTCTCTTTAGGTTTTTGTTACACTGATTTCTCCTAGTTCTCTATCTACCTGTATGAATGCTGCTTTTTCATTTCTTTTACTGGATTTTCATCCAAATCACACTCACTAGCTATGGGGGCAAAAAGGTCCCTAAAATTTTTCTTGAGTCCTCTTCTTATATTATATTTCACTTGGGAATCTCATCTCCTATGGTTTCCATCCACATAAAGATGACTTTCAGATTTACTTATCCAATCCTAATCTTTCTCCTAATCTCCAGTTTTGAGCCTCTTCAATTGCTCATAATACATTTTGAACTGGATGTCCCATAGACAGCTTAAACTCCCACTCATAATTCTCTCCTCCTCTAACTCTCCACTTATCCTAACTTCCTTGTTACTGTCAAGGATTCCATCATCCTCTCAATCACCCAAGTTCACAATCTATCATCCTTAAGTCCTCACTTTCAATATTACCTGTAGTACCCTCACAACCTCACCCTATAGCAAATTTATTATCATGTCTTATCACTTCTACTTTTGTGCCATCTTCTCTCCTCTGGCACTGCAACTGCTGCAGCTGTGTCCCCACAACAATCTAACCTCCACTACATTGTTAAACTGATCCTAATATGCAGGTCAGACCCAATATGCAGGTCTTCCCAATTCAATAATCTTCAGTAGATTTCTGTTATTTCCAGAATAAAATAAGATACTCTGGCTTTAATACCCTTTGGCCCTGCCTAGCTTTCCAGTCTCCTTACATTTCCATGTTCTCTGTAATCTAGTGACAGGAGTTCCCTTCGGTTCCCTGTACAAGAAAGCTGCCCTGAATTCACTAGATTCCTTTTGATTTTACTATCATATGTGCTTTATATTATTTTATAGGCAAGGTTCATTGTAACCATATACATTTTTTTTAATTTTCCAAATTTATTTTATTTGAAGAAACAGAATAAGCAAAAAGAAAATCAGAAAAGCAATACAAAACAAAATGAAACAAAACAAAAGAGAACATTATCATGTGCATTCTGAACATCAGGGAAGATTCAAAATATATAACAATACCAATTTAAGAAAGTATATATATATATATACATATATGTAGAAGAAATTATATTCATGAGTTTTTTCTTTTCTTCTTGTAAATTTTTTCTCTGCTGTGCACTTTACTTTATTCTTTTTTCCTCCTTTTCATGCTCCCCCAAACCAAGTAGACTATAGTTAAGAAAGGATATATTTATATATACATGCACACACATACACATAGACATACACACATATCTCCCTTTCATCTCCCTCACCCAAAAGCAAGCTACTATTAAGAAAAGATATATTTATGTGTTTGTATGTAGATATATATAAATGCACACTTACACATATATATCCCACATACACACATCTTTCTTATCTCTGCTGACTCTTTCTTTAAATTCTGCTCCATAACTTGACCTACTATTACTTAATCTCCCCCAACCCAGAGATTCCTCCCTTGTTTTCTTCTCTCACTTTTTGCTTCCTCATCCACCTATCCCTCCCCCCTTATTTCTTTACAGATTTTGGAGGTTGCTATACCCTTCATGGTATGTGTGTAGTGTTGCCTATTGAATCCATTCCCAATGTCAGTAGGTTTTCAGGACTATGAGCCCTTCTCCCCCTTCTAATGCCTCTGTGTCTATTCTTCCTCTTAATCTCATTTGTATAACATGATTATTATTTTTACCTTTACTCTGCCAATCTTTCTTTTGAGCTTATCCTATTGTTGATGTAAATCTTCAACATAAAGTATGCATTTCCCATGTAAAAAAACAAATAATTTGTCCTTGTTTAAACAGTTTGTCCATGTTGAGTTCCTTAAAATTGTTCTTTGATACTGACTCTTGCATGTTAAATTTTCTGTTAAATTTGGGTTTGGTTGCTAGAAAGTCCTGAAAATCTGCAAGTTCATTGAATGTCTATTTTTTTCTCATTGAAAATCATAGATAATTTTGCTGGATATGATATTTTTGGCTACAGGCCTAGTCCTTTGCTTGTCTGTAGATATGATTCCAAAATTGTGGTCTTTTATTGTAGCTGCTGCTAAGTTTTGTACAATTCTAATTGTAGCTCCAGCATATCTGAATTGTTTTTTCTTCTTTCTTGCAAAATTTTCTCTTTGATCTGGGGATTTTGAAATTTGGCAATAATATTCCCATGTGTTCTCCACAAAGGATCTACTTGAGATGACAATTGGTGATTTTTTTCCTATTTCTACTTTCCCCTCATGTTTTATCACTCCAGGACAATTTTCTAGGATTATTTCTTGCATTACTATGACAAGGTTCTCTTTTTAGTCACAACTTTCTGGCAGTCTAATTATTCTTATATTTTCTCCTACTTGATCTGTTTCCCAGATCTGTTGTTTTTCTATTAGATATTTCACATTCTGTTCTATTTTCTCATTCTTTATAATCTGTTTTGTTATTTCTTAATCTTCCAGAGCTTCACTGGCTTCCCCTTACCCAATTCTAATTTTCAAAGAGTTATTTTTGTCTTCGAGTCTCTGGACCTACTTTTCTAATTAGTTAACTTTTTCCCCCCACAATCTTGTTTTTCTTGGATGGTTTTAAGTTTTTTCTTTAGTTTTTATGCATTGTCTCTTATTTGATTTTTGAATTCATTTTGGAGTTCTACAAATTCTTTCTGGGCAGGGAGCCATTTCACATTATTTTTGGGGTAGAAGCTTTTTTTTTTTTTTTTTTTTTTTTTTTTTTTTACTAAAACAATGCATCTTCCTTTGAAGATGAATTCTGATCTTCTCTGTTCCCATAATATTTTTCAGTGGTGGGATTCTTTCTTCTTTGCTGGTTCAATTTTTAATAAGAGGTATTAGTATACCCCTCTAATAGTGGGGTGGGGTGATGGTGCCTCAAACTTTCCTTCAGTTCTTCATACCCAGCAGGAACCTTAAACCAAGTGAAAGTGCCCACACCCAACAGTGTCCCTGCCCACTGCTTCTGCACTCACAGGTGCTGGTTCCTTCTCACCGAGGGCTATGTTTCAACAGCACAGCTGGGCCTGGCATTCCCAATCAGCCTAGGCTCACTTTGTCTTCCTGAACTCAAATCCCCACTCAACCCCTACTTGACAAATAGTCTGGAAAGTGAAAATTTTTGGCTTGAAAGTGATATGGCCTCTAGCAACTATCCACTATTTTTCTGTGGCCAGACTGACTTCAACATACCATTGAATCACCAGCATTCTGTTTCTTTTCAATGTTTCAAATGTATCTCGAGGGGAAAAAAAAACTTAACTAATCCATTCCCATTATTTCAGCCTATATAATCTTTCAACAAATGCATTGCATCTACACAAAGTCCATGGAAAAAGTCTTTGACATTAGTTTCCATTGCAGAAAAGGGCATCCCATGGACACTGACAAGTGGAGCAAGGAACCACTGGAGGGGAAAGTTTGTCTTTCCATCACCAGCTGACATAGATCTCAAAAGTTGCTAATTCAGCCTCTTCTGAATCCCCTTCTGTTTCAGACCTGGCTTGCCCTGCAAGATTGATTTTTGTCAGATCAAAGAAGGTACGTGACTTGGCTATACCCGAAGATATTAGTCTAAGTACAATGACTAATTACTTTCTTTTGCCAACATGGTTAACATGGTGAAGAGTATCCATCTGAGACTTTTTCTTTCTCATGTATTCCCAGACAAACTACAGGAACTTTTTTTTTTTTTTTTTTTTTTTTGCTGAGGCAATTGGGGTTAATTGACTTGCCCAGGGTCACACAGCTGTTACGTGTCTGAGACCAGATTTGAACTCAGGTCCTCCTGACTTCAGGGCTGGTGCTCTATCCACTGCGCCACCTAGCTGCCCCACTACAGGAAGTTTTTTCAAGGACAAGTAAAATAATCAGGAATTGGGAGTGAGGACTGAGGAGAGTTTCACTGAGTCCCTTTTTCCATTGTCACTTCTGAGTGAGCCTTAGAAATGTTTGTAATACTAACATGTCTTTCTCCTTGCAGCATTGTAATGTTATATGATGTGCCATTAAATTAAGATCCATTCACACTGATATCTTGCAAAGAAACATTTATTATGAGAAACAATAATAAGAGAAGGCAATACCTTCCTTATTTTGAAATACCATTACATTTTTTAGTGTAGAGAATAACATTTTTGTCCTCACTTTTTTACTATTATACTTGGAAATATTTAATTCATAGTTACAAACAAAAAAGGTATTCCACCTTTAAATTAAAATGTATTTGTAGAGTTTAAACAAGGATTCTTGCATGAGCAAGCAATAATGTGTCTATATGCATAATGTAATGTTTGCTTTTCAGGACAATTAAGGGCGATCTCTCTCTTCTCATACTTTTCTTCTTGGCAGCATGTACAGGGGTTTTCCAATTGAAATGTCTCATGGTTATATCTAAAAGAAAAGACAATATGAGCAATCATTTTAGAACTTTTGTAAGGACCCCTGAATGACTCTACTTCCAGTGATATCAAGTGAATATAAGCAACTTTGTTATACATCTGGACTAGCAACGATGTCCTCCTAGTGGTTTTTTTCTTTTCTATTCTCTTACCCTTCAATTAACCCTTTGCACAAATGTCATTTCTCTTCTTTGTAATTAATATGGTCATATTATTCACAAACAACTTATCCTTTTTTTAGTTTGTATTTTCCTCCTTCTGTAAGGTAGTGGATAAATCATTGGACCAGGACTCAGGAAGTCCTAAATTCAAATTTGTCCCCAGATAGTAGCTATGTGATCCTAGGCAAATTACTTAATCTCCATCTGTCTTTGTTTCCTCAACTAATTTTTTATTAGAGTTTTTAATTTTCAAAACATATGCATGGATAATTTTTCAACATTAACCCTTGCAAAACCTTGTGTTCCAATTTTTCCCTGCCTTCCCTCTCCCCTCCCATAGACAAGTAATCCAATATATTTATCTATTTCTTTAAAGAGTATAATAACACCACCTACTACCATGGTTGTTGTGAGGATTAAATTAAATAATGTTTGTAAAGAACTTAGTGTAGTGTCTGACATATATTAAGTACTATACAAATGTTTATTCCCTTTCCTATAAATTTCTGATCTGAATGAGTATTAGTAGATAGTTTCAACAATTTTTTTTGTTTCAACAAATTAAAGAAGAAAAACTGGTGCTGTACTATAAGCTACATAGTAAATCAGATATGAAAATGTAGTATATGACTATTGCTGCTCACAATAACCATGTATTTGTTCTAATGTTAGAGTATTCAAAGAAATATGTAAAACATATGTATATGTATATACACATACACACACATATATATATATATACATATACATACATACATACACACATGGATAATAAAATCCAAATGTGTTAACTTGGGGGCTTTTGAAATGATTAACTTGCTTGGTCCTTTCAACTAAATGAAAGTGAAAAGTTTGTTCCATATTCTCCAAACTATGAAGGAAAATTTAGGTTACTTGATGAGCATTCACAATGGTTACAAAGATTTTTTTTAATGATATGAATTGAAAATTTTACATTTTAATTCTTAAAAATCTTAAATCAATCTTTATAATTTTATTTTCATGTAATATTTTTGCCATAAAAATGTTGCACCACATGCATAGGTATAGATAAGTTGCAATCACTAAATCTCTGGATGCAAGATCCATATTGATGAGACTATATAGATCCATTTGAGAATCTGAAAAAAGTTTACAAACTTCAACTTGGAGTTAACTGCTAAAAAGGTGCTACCCTAAATGGTTAGAAAGAAAGCTTTACTTACGTGGTCATTGTTTTACATTTCCCACTACATTTTGCCATCTCAATCTTCTTCATACAGCCTTTATATCTAACAGTTACATTCACAGGAACTGGCTTGCAGAAGTCCTTACCTAAAACAAAAGAAATGTCATTGACAGAAGTAATGGTTTAAATCATCAAATGCTGAAAACAAAAACAAATAGCAAGGTACTCTCAAACTAAAAATTCATCAAGAAGTTTCCTATACTTGTTGGTCAAGATACAATGGCAATTCACATATCTTAAATGTTCTTTTAAGCAAATGCATTATAAACATGTTTCCTATCAAACTGGTCAAAATAAAAAAAAAATTTAAATGCATCATTATGTGAAAAATGTGCAGCTGGAAAATACCTCAGAAATTCTTTCATTTTATCGATAAAGAAAAACCCCAAAATATCTCAAACACGATGTTAATGCTCCTCTGTAACTTTCTAATGAAGAATGGATTTTCCCCCAATAATTATGATACATTGTACTGAATTATCCATATACTCTCTTTCTTAACTGATTTTCCTTGTGACTGAATATAAATTTGTGATAAAGATTACACAGAAAGAGAATTCTGGGAAGATAAATAAGGACAAAAAATTCTAAGCTCTCCAGATTTCCCCCACAAACAAGGCAAGATAGCATCTCAAGTTGAACATAGAGTGGTAAAAATAAACAAGAGTTGGGGCAGAACAGTGGTCCTGTGACAGCTGGAAAAGATTCCA
Organism: Myrmecobius fasciatus; assembly: GCA_023553655.1. Taxonomy (NCBI): domain Eukaryota; kingdom Metazoa; phylum Chordata; class Mammalia; order Dasyuromorphia; family Myrmecobiidae; genus Myrmecobius; species Myrmecobius fasciatus. The sequence continues at coordinate 17,395 of JAJPUD010012694.1, read as the reverse complement.
GAATGAAGGTTTGGCCTGAGTGAAGTATAAACACCTCCAAGCTAGCTCTGCTGAAACAGCAAGCAAAAAGCACTTGGAATACCTGGGTGGGAAGGGGAGTTGACCTCAGCTACAGGAATTTTCACTTTCTAGACAGTTTGGGGGGTTGGGCATCTGAGCAGGGGAAGATGGAGGAAACAAAGAATGCCACGTCCACCTGTGTTGCTGAGACATGGCCTTCAGTGAGAAGGAACCAGTATAGGCCCTGTGAGTGCAAAAGCAGAGATGGGGGTGAAGGATGCCTTTGGCTATGGACATTTACAGGAAAGCTGAGCTCTTGGTTTTAGTTCCAGGCCAGAGGGGAGAAGTTCTCAGAGAGTAAGACATTTCCAGCATAGTGTGCCAGGGAACCTTAGCTTTGGCTTAGTGGGATAAAGGACTGCAGAAGTTAGGCCCAGGACAAAGCTCAAAAAAATAACAGTAAGAAGGATCTTAGGTCAGAGGCACCATCCCCCATATCCTGGGCCTAGAGATAATCATAATAATAAGTGCTATAAATTTTAAAAAATGATTTCAAAGGAGGAAGAACTACAGATAGTTACTATGGTAATAGAGAAGATGGGTTTGTCTTTAGAAAATGATACTGAAGCAAAAAAGTCTGTCCTATTCCAAAGAGTAGCATCAAATGTACACTGCCCAAGAAGAATTTATAGAAGAACTCAAAAAAGACTTAAGAAATAATATAAAAGAAATTAAGGTTAGAAGTTGAAATGTTTTATTACAAATAACTCATTTCATATGCACTGTTTTAAAATTGATTATGCAATGCATTTATATATCCCATCCTAGAATCTTTTGTTACATATGAAGCTAATCTGGCAATTTTTAAATGAATTCATTTTTGCATTAGAGTTCATCTTCTTATTAAAAGTATTCTATTATTAATTCCTTAGTGGGATCTTATCCTTCTAATGAGGGAATGAATAATGCCAAGTATAAAAAATTGGGTTCTTATATTCTGTTTGTATCTGAGTTTCCTATATATAACAACATGACAATTGGCTAACCTAAAATGTAAATTCCCTGGTCTAAAAAAGGTTCCAAATTTAATTTTATAGTAATAGAAAAAAGTTTTGAATTGATGTTCATCATTTAACCTGGTTATTGGCAAAGTAAACTTTAAAACATATTAAGACCAATTTTATAGGAAATTTGTAGTAGAGAAGAGAATTTCTACAAGTTACCTCTTCTGAGACCACATCCAAACCAAAGTGCTACATTCAGAAGTTTCCTAAGAATCAGAGGGACAGACTTTTTTTTTTGGCTATTGTACTTTCCCCCTTTGCACCTTTTATCTGTGAGGTCTACTTATCAAAGGAGATTGCCCCTTTGATTCTGTCAAAATGTTATCAAAAGGGATTTTCACCTCTGATTTTGTCAAAGTGCCATCTAGCTTTTCTCTTGTCCTCTCACACTGGTTCCCCTCCTAAGTTTCAAAGTTAGAAAATCATGAAGTTGTCATATCAGTTAGCAATGCATTGAGGAGGTCACATCTCTCAACAGAATCAAATGGGGGAATGAGAGAAATGATTATTAATAACCAACGATTTGGGGAAATCCAGAACTTCCCCCTTTTTTTCTGCAGTCCTGATTTTTATAAAGTTCAGTCTCTTGAAGGATGTTGCTAATAATGAGATTGAACTAACTTTCTTGTTCAGATGTAAGAGGAGTAGCCATTGTGTTCTCAGAGTTATGTGGGACATATTCTTTGAATAGATTGTCCAAGTGGTTTGGGTATAGAGATAATCTGTTTGTCCAAGGGTGACATGATGTCAATCCCAGCCTCTCATTGAACACCTATTCTTTCAAGGTATATAAACTGTGGGTTCACTGCCATGATTGTCTTTTATCTGAGAGAAATAGCCAAATGATTATTCTTTTATTAATAAGCATGCTTGCTTTATTAATAACATTATTAAATTACTCAGAACTATATCTCTCAAAACTTTTTAATAGCCAGGTCCATTGCAAAGAGGTGACTGATTTAGAGAATAAAATATGTTGAATAAATTTGTAGATAACAGAATAATATGCACATATATACATGTATTTGTTCATATAACCACACATACAAATACATGTGTATGCACACACGTGTATACATATATACACAGACATATAGACAGACAGACAGACAGATAAATAGATTGGCTATAAATGCAGCCATTGAGGGAATTTGTTTTACTTGACTGTATTTGTGATGAGAAATTCTTTCTTTTAAATGAATGGGATTGAGAGAAAATGGATTTCTATTAATTTTCCTGAAAAATAAGTTAAAAAAAACACAAATGAAATGTTGCATGAACATTTAAATATGATGATTAAGCCACTATTATTAGTTTAATTGTATTGCTTTGCTATAAAATATTTTTCATAAAGTGTGAATAATCTATAAATGTTTATAATCTAAAAATGAAACATCAATAAAATAAAGTTTAATTTTAAAAAAGAATGCAGTAATCACTAAGACAGTTGGGCTTCATCAAGAACTTGTCATCAAAAATAAATGCCACTTTTAATAGGGTTATTATGGCAATACTATAGATATAGGTAAAGTCTCTTGTGTTATCCATCTGGAAAAAGATGGAGAAATATGGGTTATATGATAGTACAACTAGTGCAATAAAAACTGGTTAGAATCAAAGAGTAATCACTAATGGGACAAATGGACAATGATTTCTAATAAAGTGTCTCAGAGATCTGTTTTTGGTCCTGTGCTTGGATAAAGAAATACATAGCATATTTATAAAATCTGCTGGTGCAACAAAGCAGTAGAGAGAGGGATTCTTTTTCATGGATGAGCAATAATAATAATTATTACAACAGCAATAATAATTGCTGGCATTTATATAGGACCTAATACAGGTACTGTGCTAAGCAATCTACAAATATTTTCTCAATTGATCCTCATAATTAGGTTGGGAGGTAAGGAATTTTATATTTATCTTCATTTTTACTGATGAGGAAACTGACCCAACAGATGTTAAGTGACTTGCTCAATGTCACAGAACTAAATAAATGTTTGCATCTAGGTTTGAACCCAGGACTTCCTGATGCTGGACCCACCATACCATCTCTGAGATCTCTTTTAAATGAATATTGATATTCTATAATTAGTGAAAATCAGAAAACTTACATTATGTGCTACATTAAGATACATGATATTTTCTACACATGGATTATAATTTCATTTGAAATAAACAGTATTATTTTCAGAAGATGGAATTATATATTGGTAATAAGAATACTCACAAGTATAGCAACATTTTTTTGAATCATATATTCTGTTTTCCTAGAAGGATAGGGAAAAAGAATAGAAAAGTTTTTATCAGAAATGTCTTTTTGTACATTATCATTGATTCACTAGATATTAAATCACAATGAAATGGGCCAAATTAATGTACTCATCTTAGACCCAGATAGGAAATGTTGAATGAGGTAAGATTAAAGTTTAAAAAATGAAATATTAACTGAAAATAAAAACTGAAGACTTCAAAATTTTAATTTGTGGATGAAAAAGGAAATCCAAAATATTATCTAAATTAAATTTAATATGTATTTGGAATACAAGATTTTGCAAGGGTGAATGTTGAAAATTATCTTTACATATATTTTGAAAATAAAAAGCTATTATTGAAAAATAAATGTAACTTAAAGTGTTATAAAACCCATATATAGAAAAAAGGAATGTGGAATAAAAATTAAATTTTTATAGTATTTTTAGTTAGAAAATTATATTCTTACTTTAATTCTTTTAGAAACATCTCAATGTTGATTTTGCTATCTCTTACTTTCCTCCAAACTTCAAACTATTATCTTAAATATTTTGCACTGTTACAAATGCATGATTTCATCATGAATACCACCTTTAGCAGTGAACTAATTATTACTTATGTGACAACTTTACTGTAAATCACTTACAATTATGAAGCAGAATTAAGTAGCATCAGGTAAAAATACAGTGAAAAAATATACCCCAAAGAGAAGAAGGTAGATTATATGTGTAATGTATTACTTACATATTATATTTACATGTAATATATATATAATGAATATATATGCATCTCTATTTTAAGAGTATGTAAATATATTTGTGACCAAATGAAATAATGTATATTAAATACATTGCAAATCTTAAAATTCTATATATTATATTTGATTCATTCTTTTATTTCACTTAAGTACATGGGCTTTATAAAAATTCTAGTTTAAATATAATTTTGGATTTCCTTTACTTTTACTTCCTTTACTAGATAAACAATTATAAACTCCAATTGTTTTCATTTTTAAGCATTAATCTTATTTCACTCAATCATATACTCCACTAGATCTAAGATAAACACTTTCATTTAGATCATTTTTCCCTCTTTTCTTTTCACTCACTGTCTTATACCACACATCTACTGCTAATCTTTGTAATCTGTGCATGCATGTGTGCACGTGCGCATGTGTGTGGTGTGTGTATACGTGTATAATTTATATGGACATTTTAAATTTGACTTATTGAAATTCTAAGTTTTTAGAGGAAATTGATCACTTTCTTTTTTAGTAGAAAAAACTTTCTAAGAGCTTTTCTTTCAATTTTTTTTACATTATAGGTCTTGTTTCAACTATATAAATACTGAAAATATGTTATAAATTTGAAAAATATATTTGGTCAGCAAAGTTTATAAATGTGAACATGTTTATAATTATTTGCGTTAGACAAAAGTAAATTCTTCAGAGAACTTTTAGAAGACACAAAATTAATTTATCCGTGTTAGATCCAAAATGTTTATGAAAAAGAAAGAAGACATTTGCTTTTTTTTTTAAAAAAAGTGATTGAGTATTTAAATTTATTAATATCATAGATTGATGTACCTCTGAGCACCAATTCTGCTCTGGGCAATCGTGGACCGTTGCAACAAAGCCATTTGCCGTACATAAATAGGACACACATGGATTATGGAGATCATCAAATGTTTCACCAATCTGGGGGGAAAGCATCATAAACACATTATTATTAGACTTTGTATCCTGGTATTACTAAAAGAGACATAATTTTTTCTTTTCACTTTAAGATTCCCGTGAAAACCTTCCTGCATAAGATAGAAAATAAAATGTACTTTCATAAAAAAATGGAAAACATCTATTCAGATACATATTTGAGCTTAAAGAGAATTTTCATCAATCTCATCATGCACTGAAATTGTTTTATTTCAGTACTTTTGTCAACATGGGTATTGTCTTCCCTCACAATCCTGCCATAGCAATGGACCATTTTTGAATAGTGTTATGATGGAAAAATTCACCATTCGGCAGATAATTTGATAACATTCATCTTTGAACCTTGGTAGGTTGATCCACAGAAAACCAACATGTAGTCTATCACCTGGTGTACTTGAATCCTTGGTAGAACATGTCAGAATTTACACATTTTCCAAGAATTTGGGTTCACCTTTGCACTATGATGCAGCATTCATTGTAGAATGCAGTAGTACTTTAGTAGAGAGTTTATTATCAAAAATCTAGTAAGATCTTAAGATAACCCTAACTCCGCTCACTTGAGGTAAAATAGTTAAATCACAAGGAAAAAAAAACTGATAATAGAGAGTTTGTGAGAGGAACACAATAAAAATAAAGTGATATAGAAGGTATGCTCTAAGGTCAGTGCAGATGTAGCCCATACAAGGTACAGAGGTAAAAACCTTTGTACGTTGAGTGAATTCATATTCTGTTTTGTGGCCATGATGAATTGAAAAATACTTTATCATCAAATCAGAATTTAATTAAACTCATTGTACTATAATTCAATTTCTATTCAATATTAATTAAGCACTTATATGCAAGGTTGGAGGGAGCTAGAGAGTATTGGGTCTGAAATCAGGGAGACCTGAGTTCAAATGCAGTCTCAGACATTTATTAATTGGTCCAGTCACCCAAACCTCTGTTTGCTTTACTCCATTGGAGAAGAAAATGGCAAATCTCTTACAGTATTGTTGCCAAGAAAATCCTATGGGACAATGTTGACATGCTATGGTCCATTGAGTCATAAAGAATTGGATAACCACTGAACTTCAACATGTGCAAGCTACCATTCTAGACAATGAGGAATCACAAAGAAAATACATAATCCCTGAATTTGAAGAATTTACAGTCTACTAGAAGGAAATGTGAATTTTTGAGAAGGAAAAGTTATATGTAGTGAAGAGTGTGATGAGGGAGAAGGAGAGATCAAAACAAAGCATTTTGAGAAACTTTGAAGAGGAAAAAAAACCATTTTTATCTAATGGTGTATGAGAAGGCTTCACAGGCAGGAAAGTAAACTAAAATGTCTTAGATTTTTAGAGGAAAGTATTTTCTGCTAATAGAAATTTCAATGAACTAAAACATTCTTTAACCAGAGCTTACTGGTTAACTGAGGTTTTTATTGTGGTACATTTTCGCTTTATACAGAACCTAAAATTAAAACACATGCTTTATCATATCGGAATTTTTTGGAAACTACAAAGCTCTATATTTCCTGTTAGCAATATAATTTCTCTCTGAAGGATTGAACAAACAAGAAACCAACTGGAGCCAGCTGCCTCAGGTGGTGCAGTGGTTAAAGAGCAAAGCTTGGAGGGCTTGAGGAAGAGTTCAAATATAATAGGTTCAGGCATTTGCTAGCTGTGAGACCCTAGGCAATTCACATAACATTTGAATTGCCTCAGTTTCCTCAACTGTAAAAAAAGGGGTTAATAATCACATTGACCTTCCAAGATAGTTGTGAGGATTAAATGAGATAATATGTATAAAATTTTTAAAATGAGAGAATATTTATAAATTTGTAAAATATTTATAAATACATGCAACATGTTTACAAAAACTTGAAACATAATAGACATTTTAAAATTCTTGTTCCTTTTTAGCAAAAAAATTTTAAATGTACAAAGGACTATCATTGTAGAAGAAATGATAGGTTCTGTGTATGTTCCTGTGGATATACCAATATTTTTGTTTCACTAGATTATTCATGCTTAATATTAATACCAAATGTATCATTTATATAATTGCAAAACCCAGAACTTACTGATAAGTTTTTTCTCTGAAAAGCTTAAGCTTGCCAAAAATGTCAATTGTTGTTTGTCAAAATTCAGCTTTGCCTGGACTGAATTTTGTGTTTGTTGACCTAATTTCTGATAGGGTGAATGTTAATTCTTCCCAGTTTTAGTTACACTTAAAATATTAAAAATGTAAGTGTTGTAAATTATATCTGCTTCATTTGGCAATTTTCACATTTTATTCTGTAAAAAATCCCCACTCTATCAGTTAGGTGGCACAGTGGATAGAGTCCTGGATTCGTCTTCCAGAGTTCAAATCTGACCTCAGACTCTTAGTAGCTATATGACCCTGGGTAAGTCACTTAACTCTGCTTCAATTTCCTCAGCTGGAGCAGGACATAACAAAATGCTTTAGTATCTTTGCCAGAAAAATCCCAAATAATGTCACAAAGAGTCAAATGCAATTGAAATGCTTGAACAAGAAAAACAACCTCTAGTTCTGGAATTCTAAATGGCTATCTACATTTTCTCCTTTCAAGAGCACTGATTTGTAGAGTACTTCTTTGACTTTTTGAAATTATTTTTTGGTGACAAGAAATCTTATTACATTTTATTATTATTGTGATCACTGACTTTTTAAAATGAAAAATTTCTATGAAAAATTTCTTTGGTATTGCTGAAGTTACTTAGAAGTATTTCATAGGATAACTTGTTTATTCAGTTATTTAATTTTTTATTCACATATTCATTTATTTATTTTCTAAGTAGCGCAATGGCTAGAATGCTGGAATCAAAAGAGCTGAGTTCAAATCTGAGTTCAAATCAAAACTTACTAGTTGTGTGATTCTAAGAAAGTCACAATCTCTGCCTGGTTCAGTTTCCTCATTTGTAAAATAAGGATAACTACACTTATCTTCTAGATTTGTGATGATACCTAAAGGAGATAATCATTGTAAAGAACCTTGTAAACCTTAAAGTGCTATATAAATGCTAGTTAACTATTTCTGGTAACTAAAACATTTGGAAATTGACAAAGACTTTACCTCATAATCCGTGTCATCGTGAAAACATGTTTTTGGCTCTGAAAGGCAATCACAATATTAGTACCACAATTATCAGTCCCATAATAAAATATGAAAATAAAATAATGGAAAATAAAAATTGGAAAAAATAGTATACATGTGTCAAACATTATAATGCCTTCCTCTAAGTAATCATCACCACTTTTTATTACTATATACTAAAAATATTCACATTTTCTAAATCATACTTTGACTCAGTCCATAGATATTAATTAGTACAATCATTTTGTAAAAGAATTAGGTACTTGAGAAGAGGGTGAACAAATTGTGGTATATGAATATAAATGAAATATTGTTATCCCTTAAAAACATTTATGCCAAATGAAGAATTTAGAGAAACCGAGGAAAACTTATCAACTGATGCAGAACAAAGTATATTAATGTACTTTGTCACATATTTTAGGTATTCAATATATTAATATAATTTGTTGATTATTAAAAACAATTAATGATGGCCAAATAATGTGAAGGAAAGCAACACTGAAATTCATTAAATCTCTCAGTAATGCAGAGACCAATCTTGTCTTCAGAAGCTTTCACATGTTTTTCTCTACTTGACAGAGAGACAGTGCACTAAATATATAGAATGAAGCATATATTTTCAGACATGGCCAATGCATTAATGTGTTTTCCTTATTATTTTTACAAGGTAACAATTTTACAAGATAACAAATGGATGGGGTGGGATTGGATTCTTGGGAAAAAACAGTGATGTAAAAAATTGAAAAGAACATCAATAAAAAATGTAAAGAGGAAAAAAAAGAAATAAAAACACATACCACAATATGCAGTTTCACAACAAGATTCATCGGATTTGTGTTTTATCAACTTCTCTCCATCTGCACAGGTGGGTAAAATGGGACATGTCCTGGGCTTACAGTCTACAGTCCTTGCATCACTGCAGGTACACTGGTGGCAATTTATAATCCATGTGTCTCCAGGCTACGGGTAGAAAGGTTTCTTAGAAATCTAATTAAATTCAGGGATATCAGTACATGTGAAACTATGAAAGACAAATAACAACAATGGAATGAAAACATGTACTTACAGATTTTTCTTCACCTAATGGACCACGACACACTGGAAAAGTGAAATAAGAAATGATTTAAAGATACTACAGTATGATCAGTTGACATTTCTAAATGTAAAATACATTATTCATAGTAAGTTAAGTACTTATGTAGTATATTTATAATAATTTACAATAAAAGCATTTTTGAGTCATAGAAAGATAAGAATTAAAAGTATTAAAAATCTATTCCACTATGTCTATATTTGACCATCTCTAAACTATTTCTAGCAATTACAGATAATTTTTAAATGTCCAAAAAAGATTCATTGATTTTCCTTGAATGCCTATGTCAGAGTTTAATATTTCTTGATAAGAAGCTCTTACTTTTATCTAACCAGAATCTAAAAAGACTATTAAATCTCAAAAATACATTTATTTTTTATTTTGACTCTAACAACTTACAGATAAGGACAGTAAGATCTAAAGAAGTGAGGTAACTTTGTTATGGTTATTATAGTTTATAATATAATTTAAGCCTATTTCCTTTAGTTTCACCTTAAGAAAATTAGATATGTCCTGTGTTAGAAAGAAAATAAAAAAAACCTTCACAGGTTTAGGTTATTTACTAACATTATTTTGATGAAGAGAAATGCAGATATAATTTTAATATTAAGTGAGATTCTCCTATAATTTATCTAGATTATCTTTTCAATCTAATCAACGATTGCTACAAAATCATTTATTGTAATTTCCTTATATCAATGAAAGAAAGATGTTGTTCAAATATTCTAGTAATTTGTAAATTAATTTATTCCCTAGTTCCTAATTTTGCTATTTAAAAGTCAAAAGCCCACAATTCATTTTTGATATGATCTCTGAGATGATTTTTTTACAATAAGAATTTTAAATTCAGAATAATTATTGTGGGTATGTTTTGTGTCTTTGTGTGTGCATGCATGCACATCCATGATACATGGGTAATGGAATAGAGAGAGAGGGATGAAGTTTACAATAACCTTACCTGGTGCTGGTGCTAGACATCCTATATAAAATAAGAATATTATATTAGTTTCCAAAATTACTATAGTACTCTTTTAGTAGAATGCAAATTCATTAGCTAGTCCATAAAAATAGTCCTCATCTATTTTTCTTTGATTCATTATTCCATTTCTAAAAAGCAATGGCAAATAGTTACAGACTCACAAGTAAGCAGGGTAAACAGTCACCTACGATGCCATGATCTGTGATATCCTGTCCCACCCTACCAAATCTTTCCTACCAATCAGCCAGTTTCTGAAATTCCATTATTAGAGGTTCTTTTTTGGGGGTCTTGACAGCTCTTTTGGTCTTCCAGAGCCAAGAGTTTTATGCCCTACCACTATATCCACTTGTTGCTCATTAAGAATTTCACATTGAGAATACCAATAATCAAGTGAAAATGTAGACAGTCCAAAACCAGTACAATTCATAGTATTCTCTGCGCCTTTACTATTACTCTGCTGCCATAATTTTAAAACAGAAGGGCTTAATCTGTTAAAATTTAAACATCTTATCGAAATACAGAACATCATAAAATATCAGCCAACTTCAGGGGATCATTTGACAATGTGCAGAACAAAATTCTATGATATTTGGATACAAGATAGGTACCAAACTTTATGGATGAAGGTCCTAGGAGGTTTAAAATCAAAAAACCCCTAAGAGGGAACGGAAGACATTATTTTTGCCTGAAATGGCCTTGAAAAAGGAGAATGCTAAGATTGTGGACAATTATCTAAGTAGGCAAAATAGTTTAAAAATCAGAAATAATCTTAAAAAGTCACAATTATATAATGTTAATCTTTTGGTAACTTTTCATCCTGTTCTCTATAGAATTTTCTACATCTATAATTTATATCTTTATTTAAAGTAAGATTTATTGTTTTTTATTTTGTTGTAATTTCTTCTAATATTCCCCTCCTTTATTTCTCTGAAGGATCCATCTCATATAAAAACAATGTTTTCTAAAGAAAAAAAGAGGAAGTAGAGAAAAACCCAGCAAAACTATTGTATCCCAAGAAAAAGGCAAAAAAAAAGTGCAATGTTCCACTACCTATGGACTACCCATTTTTTTTTTTTTTGCAAAGGATTGGAGTAGCATGTCTTTTCATCTATCTCTTGTTTGAGGTCATTCCTGTTCAGTGAAATTTTGCAACATTCACACTCAAGGTAAGAGAGGTAACAAGTTAATTTAAGTGCCTACTAAAAGCCAAACGTTATACTAAGCATTTTACAAAAAATATTTCCTTAGAACCTCACAGTAGTCCTGGGAAGTATGTGCTTTAATTATTACAATTTTACAGTTGAGGAAACTAAAGCAGATAAATGTTAAGTAACTTCCTCGCAATTATGAGCCAATAAGTGTCTGAGGCTGGATTTGAATTCCAATATTTCTGATTCTGGGCCCAAAGCTCTGTTGCCTATTTCACTTAGCTGCCTTTTAATTGTTTTGTGGTTGTACTTTTGTTCTGTTTATGAATTATTATAATCATTGTGTATTTGTTTCCTTAGCTCTGATTACTTCACTCTGCATTAGATCATGTATATCTTTCCATCATTCTTTCTGTCATTATAATTGTCATTTGTTATAGCACAGTAATATTACACCACATTCCTCTAACACTATATGTGTGGGGAATGGTTAATCCCCCAATTAATAAGGATTTTTGTTTACAATTCTTTCTTAACACCAAAAATTTTGTTATAAATATTTAGCTATGTATGAAGACTTTCTTTTAATCAATGGCCTCTCTAAGGTATAAATTTATTAGTGGAATCTTTAGGCCAAAAGATATGGACATTTCCTTTATTTGCATAAATCTGGAATGGTTTCTGAAATTGTTGTACTGATTCACAGTTCCACCAATAATGCCCATCTTTCAACAAGTCCTCCAAAATTGACTATTACCCTCTTTTGTCACTTTTTAAATCCAATTTGCTAATGTTGAGGTGAAACCTTAGAGTTGTTCTCATTGATATTTCTTATTATTAGCAATCTGGAACATTTTCTTCTTTTGAGAATTTCATAATCATTTGGCATCAATAAACTTTGTAGTGGATTACTGATTTGGTTTCCAGTGGTTGAGAGTTTATTATCAAATGAACTAACCAAAAATGTTCATATGCTTTGACTACTTTTCTGTTGAGGAATGACTTATGGCATGTAATATCTATCTAGCTATAAGATCTGTATCCATACCACACACAAACACACACACACACACACACACACACACACACTTTTATGTTAATTGTTTATATAGCTTAGATACCAAATCATTTTCTAAAAAATCTGATAGAAAGATTTTTTAAAGTTTGATTCCTCCTTTCTTGTCTCAGAAGAATTTATTTTGTTTGACAACTTTTTAGTTTTATTCAAAGTACTCTATTTTGTCTTTTTAAATTTTTTCTGTCCTTTAGTTAAAAATACATCCCTAGATGAACTGGCATAAATGACTTTGCCATTCTTATCAATACAATTATCCAAGACTACTGTGAAGAACTTATGATGAAAAAATGTTATCCATACCCAGAGAAACTATTAATTATGTCTGAATACAGATTGATGCATTTTTAAATTTTTTTTTTTGAGAATTTTTTTGGGGGGAGATCTTTGTTTTCTTTTGCAGCATGACTTTCATGGAAATGTTTTACATAACTTCACATGTGCCTTCTCAATGTGGGGTGGGTAGGAGGAAGGGAGAGAATCTGGAATGGAAAGTTTTAAAAACAAATGTAAAAATTCTTTGACATGAAACTGGAGAAAATAAAAAAGATTAAGGGGAAAAACCCTAAAAAACACATCCCCCACTCATAGACATGAAATTTAAGAAATACTTTTTAGTTGAATATGTAGGAGTATTTTATAGATTTTGATAACCTAATCAAATATTTTGTACATTTTATATTTATTTTGAATGAATTTTTTTTGCAATTGTTGTCTCTTGGACATTTATATCATAATATAAAATGATTTTGATGTTTGCAATTTTGGTTGAAGATATTATGTTAATATTTTTGATGATTCCTTGGGAATTTCTAAGCAAACCAACAAACCATCTCTGAATTTACATATTTTGATGCTTTTAATTTTTTTTCTCTTCCTTCTAGCATTTCTAGAATATATCAAATTAATAAAAATAAAGTGGATAACCTTGCTTTATTCCTTTATCAACTAGGAAAGATTCTAATGTACTCCCATTACATTTGATGTTTCTTGTTGTTTTTAGATAGATGTTGATGTGTTCTACCTTTTTTATTGTTTCTCCTCAAATGTAAGGCTCTAAATTGAAAGAAGTCCAAATTTCTCATTCTGGAATTTTATTCCACTCTATTTCTATTAATGCAGCATATTTTTATATGACTTTTTTGTTTTTAGAGGATTGAGGGTGGTTTCATAATCATAATCATAAGTATCAATAAACTTTGTAGTAGATTACTGATTTGTTTCCAGTGGTTGAGGATTTACTATCAAATGAACTAACCAAAAAAATGAGAATTAAGGAAGTCTTGAGTGCATGGAATTATTGTAATGAACTATACTAAATTGTTAGAGAGTAGATAGATTTCAGTTTATCAGGTAATAATCCAAAAAAACCCCCAGAATTTTGGTTATTTTTATTCGATTTTTTTCAAACATTAAAGCAGATGAACTATTTGAAAGGTTACTTTTACTGTAAAGTTAAGGCAGGAAATGTAGCTTCCCAGGGCTGAGAATTTAGTGACCTGGCAAGGAATAAGTGGAATTCTTGTTCTCAACTTCACTGCTTTGAGTGATTTAGCTGGTTGGCCTGTAGAAACTGATAGGTATAAGTAAAATATATAAAGTAACAAATTTTGTCGAAGTAGAAGAAAGAAAGGAACTTCAAGTTCTCATTGTGCTTTTGGCTTTATAAAGAACTTTTTAAAAATAAAGAATATATAAAAAGTTTCCAAAAAGGAGATAGTGAGGGCAAAGAAAATCTCTGACACGCCACTATCCTTGAGTGGCTCCGGTGGAGCTGGGGCTTACTGCTACTGATCTTCCCTTTGTGGAAGATGTGGGTCCACTATCTCCCGTGGATGAGATTCCTTCTGAGAAAACAACAAATGGAAAATCAGATATATAGGAAATGAAAATGGGACAATAAAATTTGGTGGAATAGAGCTGATGTAAATAGTAAAAGTAAATAGTAAAAGACTGCAGGTGTGGATGTATAGAGTGGTTGAATGGGTAGAGTTGTCTAATCATTCATGTCTGTAAACCAGTATAATCATAATATGTAACAGAGTGAAATTATTTTTGAACACAAGAGGCAGGGTGCTGAGAAACCATTTCAAGAATTGTCTTTGCTTAGATATATATGAATATGTCATTTGTACCTGACAAAGCTCCATTTGTGCCTGTAAAAATTGGGATGAGTCAAATGTAAAAGCTGTTCTGTGACTCTCTATCAGGCAAATACCAAGAGAAAGTAAATGACTTGAAAGCTTGTATGGCTATTAGATGGTGTGTGTGTGTGTGTGTGTGTGTGTGTGTGTGTGTGTGTGTGTGTG